>OZ029914.1:44354436-44486936 GCA_964023275.1 Norana najaformis | reverse complement strand
CGCTGTAGAAATCTCGGGATTACGATTACCATTACGATCATTAGTTCTTTTCTTCCTTCCTTTCTCATTCATCCACTCCTTCATTCGATCATTCTTTGAACCGTATACAGGTAGTAATTCCTACCCTTTGCAGGTGAGCCTGGAGCTTGTTCTTGGCATCGTTCAGTTCCTGGATGCGAGAACTGAAGGCAGTGTTCGCCGTGTTGTACTGGCTCCACATCTCGTTCGCGCATGCGCGTAGAAGGGCATCGATTTCCCCTCGCAGCCGCATGGAGGCGTCCCGTTCTCGCTGAGATCTCGCGATGTTCTCCTGCGTGAACTTCACCCAGGTCACTGGGATCGTTATGCTTTAAGAAAGAGTTACATCATGGCGAGGATGACTAGACAATTGTAATTGTATTTAAACTTTATATAGCGCCGAATCAAGAGAAACTAACCACAGACGCTCTTTAAACTGACCTGACGGATGTTAAACGCCATTAAGAAAATCAGTTAGCAAACAATGCTCAGATCACAAGCAGAGTAAACAATATAAGCCAGAATAGCTTTATCTGCTTCTCGTCTCGAAATAATATCTTAAAGTTTAACTTTATGAATGCAACTTGTTGTTGCAATGTTCCAACAGACGACTTATTTAGGTTTGATTTGATAAATTATGTGGTTATCCATGGCTGACAAAAATATCGCACAGATAGCTGGTAACTCGTTCATTCTTACCTATTCAATCGATCTGCGCCTTTAGTTGATTAATTCGTTCAGTTGAAATTTAGGAATATATTATGATTCTCAGTTCATTAATTCACTCGTATATATTTGTATGAATATATTGCTATTAATTAATTACTTCCATAGCGCTGGTGTCTAATGCACGAGGCAGCAACCGATGACGCACGTTAACAGTTCAATATCAAGAAGATCAATTCACTAAGACGGAAAGGCAGCCTATGTATGATCAAATGAATATTCATATTCTATTTGTTGAATATACATATATTATCTAATGAATATTCATGAATGATCGAATGAATATTAATTAGACTTGGACGTGCATACGAACGTGTTGTCGACGTTTTCGATGTTGGGGAAGAATCCGACGTTCGCAGAATTGTTGTGCAGCTGGTACATTCGATCGTCGAGGTTCTGCGAATGGTGTTTGTTCTTGCTATCCATGTCGCACGCATGCTGCGCCGCACGCGTCATCCTTCACATACACAACACGCACACACATAGAGCATCTGCATCAACATCATTGCCATTGTCATCCTCGTCGTTGTCGTCGACATAATTAATATTATTGTCGTCATTGTAATCATTGTCATCATTATCATCGTTGTCTTCATAATGAATGAAATCCTTTTTCACTGTATCACAGCCTAATCGATCGAGTGTGCTTATTGATCCGTTTGATCGCTTCCATTGGAGTCGTATTCCTAAGCCAGCAGCCTTCTGTTGTTTCGTAAACACAATCGAAATTGATTAATTATTTAAAATTAATCGATAGACGGTCGTGCATGCATGCCAGAGAGAAAGACAGACAGACAGACAGAAGCAGAGCCAGAGCCAGAGACAGCCAGACAGAAAGGAACGGAGAGAAGTACGCAGAGAGACACACACATAGAGAAAGAGAGGTTGATGAAGACATACACACAGAGACAGATAGACAGGCAGACAAAGACAGACAGACAGACAGAGACTGGGACTGACGTCTTACTTCTGTTGACTGTTTGCCTTCTCCAGCATTCTCTTCATCTTCTCCTGGCATCTTTTAATTGCTTCCACTTCCTGAATTTCAAGATAAACAAAGGAAAACAGTAACAAATGCTTATATGGGGGAGCCTATAATGGCTAGAGCGCTGGGCTTGTAACTTTCAAAATAAGGGTTCGAGCCTCCCTGGACATTTACTGTGTAGGGAGCTTGAGCAAATCCTTCACTAACAGTTGCTCAGCGCCATCGATTGATGCTTTGCTATTAGATAGTGGCGCTTAATAAATGCAGATTTCTAAATGTTTAGACTGTCGTCTTCAATCAAAATCATCTAAACAACACTGACGTGTGAGTTTAAGTTTAAAAAATTCAGAAGTCTGTAATTTACTGTTTGCTGATTCTAAAAAAGCTCAGCCAAGCAATCGATTGTACGTGTTGGAATTCCTCATGAATCAACAAAGTATCCAACTCCCTGGGGTTCGAACTCGCACGCTTCTTGTTAATAGGCAAGCGCTCTACCAGTTGGCTACAGTGTTGTGATGAGAGGCACAAAATTCCTCTTCTTCCCCTTATCTATCCTGCAGATCCAATTCCAAAACCATCCACCGTAGCCGTCTAACTGCTTGCCTGCCTGATCTTAAGATCTAGACCTGGAAAGAACCCTTCCAGCCTATCGGTTTTGTTTTGACTGAGCCCCTGTGAATAAGCTGGTTCCCGCGACTTAGCTTTCGATGGGCGCTGTAAAAAACTCGAGTTTACGATTCCGTTTTACGGTTACGATGGACGGTCTATTATTTTCTGAAGCGTTGCTTAGTTAGAATCGGTCTTTGCGCATATTCTTACTTTGGTCAAGGTTCTTTCGACGTTGTCGTGTACCATATCGATTCCAGTTCTCTTCTCTCTCTGGATCAGACACTCCTCAGCGATGCTCAGAGGGACCTTCGTGTCCGAAAGGGCGCGCTCCAGCACCCGGATGTGCTCCTAGAAGCCAAACAAGGACAACGGACAACCTCACGGTATGTTCATCATGAGAGGTGTTAAATAAATCTTAATATTTACATACTTACGTCATCGATGTCGATGTCACTCAGCTGCTGAGTTCCTCTTGTTTGGAATCTTCTGTAAAGGACGGCCAGACTTTGTCAACCAGCTCTCTCCATTTAAATCACTTGTCAAGATCCACAGTTCTACACCACCTATGATTCCTCGCTCAGTCGTGTTAACAGTTGCATTACTTACTTACTTTTTTCTTACATATTTACTTACTTATTTACTTACTTATTTACTTACTTATTTACTTACTTATTTACTTATTTACTTTGATTTACTCCATCTTGGCCCCTAGCGAATATTTTTATCCTCGCCTCAGATTCAGATTTACTATGAGCGCATTTAAAGTGCTTTGAATAAATAAGTAAACAAATGGGTGTCCACGCCTCACATAGTCGTTGCCTTTCACACTTCTCCGAAAGATTTGATAAATATTCATGTGCGATCGAATGAATATTCATGTTCGAACTAATGAATATTTATGCTTTCTAGTACGAGTATTGTTTGGTAACAGCGTTTTATGTCGTCAAGCGATTCTCTCCAAAGTTCTACTCTTCTGTTTATGCCCTTCAGATTTCCCAACATCGCAGTTTTGATCTCATCATTTTTTACATTATTATTCTCTGTTACATTTGTTAAGTCTCTATTACAACTACTTTGCATTTGCAGGCAATTACAATGATTATGCTAATAATACTTTAAAAATTGTTTTAAGTGCAGACTATTAGGCGTCCCGTGTTTTTGAGAATACAGACTTATACGATGAATTGGTTATTCACGAACGATTTTAATACTGCGATTGGACCTCAGGCAAACTGCTAACGTTCTCTTAACAGTTCTCTTTAAGGGGCGTCACATAAATGCTCTGAATGAGTGAGTGAATGAATGAATGAATGAATGAATGAACGAACAGATGAAAATTTTTGTTTACAAACCGTCATGTTTTCCATTTCGTTTTCGTTGGATCTGATTTCTGTGATCAGCTCTTCCTTCCAAAATGTTATGTCTCCCACTCGTTCGTCTGAAACCGACGAAAGAAGCTTATAATCTAATCTAATCTGGAAATTTCTATAGCGCCGTTATCTTAGTGCACAATACATCAATCGATGGTCGCAAACCTCCAGCAGCTTTGACAACGGAAAACCTGGTTGCATATAGATGTATGTATGTATGTATGTATGTGTGTGTATGTATGTATGTATGTATGTATATGTATATTTATTATACATATTTTATATATTTTTGTAATTTCTGCATTTATATATTATTGTAATTTCTGCATTTATTAGTCGCCACTATCTAATGACTAAGCATCAATCGATGGCGCTGAGCAATTGTGAATGAAGGAATTACTAAAGGTTCCTACACAGTAACCGTCTCAGGTGAGGAGGCTCGAACCTGTACTCTCCACGTTACAAGCCAAGCGCTCTAACCAATCGGCTACTGTGCCCGACAGCCCGACATATGCATATATATGCATCTGTGTATGTATATGTAAATGGTGTATGTCATTAATTACTACAGTTCTATAGCGCAACACTATGAAAATTAAACTACTCGACCAGCGACCTTTCAAAAAAACAAAGTCGTGGCATTTCTCTTCAGTAAACAAAAGCTGCCTGTGTGATATATTGCTCAATACCATTTTTCACATAATGTCCATACAATCATTGACTGCAAACAAATGAATAACATTTGGCATCATAAATCATAGTTGTCAGTGGCACCAGACCATCAAAGTGCATAAGAATGGGAGGGATTTTTGTGTGCAGACAATAGCAATTTTTGTGATACAAATGAAAAGGCAGCGGATTCATGTGAATAGAATAGAAATCATTATCTGAGCAGCAGAGGTTTTTGCAGAAATTATTATACATCACAAAGAGTTTAGTTAGTTTCAATGGACACTGCCTTGCTAACGCTTTTTCTCTTACGCTCCCCCTCTTCCATCAAGAGCAGGTACATGGTAAATCACACAAAGATTTTTACGGGATCCTTATACTCCCTACAAAAACTGCATCCGAATCTGTTCATTTATATAGGGTCTTTTGGAAAATCCTGCGAAGTCTTTGGAACGTCGCTATCTCACAGATCTATAGTGTGAGTGGATGCTATGTTCACTCTTTACATAGCTATCTTACAGAAAAATAGCTATATCACGGACCTAACTAGGTGCTACGTGTACAATAAGTTGACGGTGCTTCCTAGCTCTCTTTGGCGCAACAGTAGCCTATGTAAATACAGTGAGACATAGTAAACGTGACCCACTGGACCTCTTGCAATATCTGTGCAAGTCTTCATTCCAAACTGAAAACATTCCTCTTCCACAAAATCCTATCATGATTCCTCCTCTCTCCTTTCCTCTCTAGCCCCTCCAATTATAGACAGCATCCACCGTAGCCGTCTCATTGTCTACCTTCCTGACCCTTGGGTTTGAAATGAAACCGATTCCGACCTCACCTGCCTACCAATATTTGACTGAGCGCTTGTGAATAAGCTGGTTCCCGCAACTTAGCTTTCTTTGGTCGCTGTAGAAATCTCGAGATTACGATTACGATTACGACCTTGTTGCAAATCAAAATGCAACTAACTGAGTTTCTTCGTATTGCTGGCCTGTCTGTTTCTGGTCTGCTGGTCCGTGGCTTTGACTGCTCGCCATGCGTCAGTTCTCAGCCGTTCCGCTAGACTGCGCTCCTTCTCGGACAGATTGAAGTGCGCCTTGTTCGATGTATCCCAGTCGGTTGTCGAGTAACGCGAGTAGATGGCGCTTCTTAAGTAAGTAAAAAGTAAGTAAGTAATGCATTTGTTAACACGGTCCTTAAATAAGTAAAAAGTAAGTAAGTAATGCACTTATTAACAAGCCATACTTCCATCGGCTGAGCGAGGAATTGTAGGCATGGACAGAGACACAATTAAATGCATAACACATCAATCAAATAAAGGCGACGGTCCATGGCGCCATATGAAGTAGTTAAAGTGTTGAACTTGTGATGATGGTGATGAATCGCTTGCTTCTTTTAGTCAGTTTTGTTCTCTTCTTCTCAGTCTTTGTCACCGTATCAACTGTATTGTTAGCTAGCTTTAAACATATTCTATTTTACATTGTCTCACTGCTTCATACATACAGTTCATAACCACAGCTTCCTGTAATCTTAGTTACTATCTATAAACTGGATATATTCAGTTTATGTCATGTTTAATTTATAATCATTAACTTCTATAGTAGTAGTTCCAATGTTTAACGATATTTTATGGCAACAAAGGCCGTTGCCGTCGCCCTCCTCCTTTATCCAGGCTTGGGACTAGCACCACCAGAACACGGCAGTGGCGGAGTTTTAACTTCTGTAATCACTGGCAATCTTTAAATAGAGCGAGTTCGGCAAGATCTCAATGCTTTACATAACCACGATTCCCTGTAGCCTTAGGCTTCAGGCGGGACTGACTTTGATCTGTTTACCTGCCTGTGTTGTAGAAATGCTGCGACTGGAGCAGGGTGCCAGAGCGCGCCAGGTGGTTGGAGATGTTGTGATCGGCGATGGAGGGCATCACTTGCGCCAGCTGAGGGGTTATGGAGGACGACCTTCGCACTGGGGAAACACAGTAGGCAGACATGTCTTCTAGGGTGCTAAACGACGCTTTGAAATGACTGTCAAGGCACACCTGTACCAGAATCACATATGTTTACCATACAAACAATGGAATACGATAAAATACATCACAATGCAATACAGTGCTCTTTAGAACATTGCAAAATGCTGTCCACGATGGTACAACATGTATTTCACCATATCGGGGCATTCCATTATCAGACGCAGGGAGGCGCTAATTTTCTTTTGCTAATACTTTCAGCCGGCAGTAGACGAATACCAAGGTCCTGGACAGGGGGCCAGTGCATCGCAGGACTTGCCGCTTGCTCCTCTGCTTACGCCGTTATCAAATTATGGTGCTTGTTAACAGAGGCACGGGTGCACATAAAACTTGCCCAGGGTCGTTAGACGGATTCTGCTTAGTAGGTTCGAACCCAGGCCATCGTCTTGCGCTATTTTATTAGGTACAACATGCATTATAATCACTGTATTTGATAACTTTACTAGTAGTCTTACTCATTAACAATAAGCTATCTTAAAGAATTAATTAAATTTATAGTTATTAATATGATCCGTCGAAATCTTTCTTAAAGCGAAATGCTTTTAGTACAGAACAGCGTAACTTAAGCACATTTGTTTTAAATTGACAAATTGTTTTTAATTATTAGTTGTGACGAATTTGCTTCGAATTAACTGTAAAAATAATCAATTTCTAAGTCGTTCCTTCGGCAAACCTAAGTGAAAATATTTTTATGTTCCAAGTGAAATATTTTTCTAAGCAAAAATAGTTTTAGAAATATTTGGAAATATTTTAACTATTTTGTAATTTTATCAGAAAGTCATGTTAAGCCATAAACTGAAATTTCTTCTGCTTCAAGCTATTCCTACCCGTTGTTAAGCTCTGATATGATGATGCGTTACTCAGATATCCTGCGTCCGTCTGTTTATCGCCAGAACTTGTTACTAAATGCTATCCACTTTGTTTATTCAGTTAGCTTCGGCAGACATAGTTGGGCTCTCGTCGTTGCTATGTTGACGTGGTTGCCAAGGTTACAGTTGCCTTTGTGCTACCTGCCTCTTTAAAGATCTCAGCTACGAATGACTGGACCTTCGAGGCGTTAAGTCCCTGTGTGTGAAACGGTAGGTAGTTGGTGAGCAAAAGCCCAACGGACGATTAATTATTTAACGGAAGCAATCGTGATGCGTTGATGAATTGGCGATTGATTGATTGGGAAAGTTGGCTGGCTGAGTCAGTTGGATGCCATGTTGGCTGTTTTTGTACTGCTGTCTTTTCGCTACTATACTGCCACGTCAACATAGCAACTGCTAAGCTAAGGATCTTTCTGCTTCAATCACAGTGTGGTTCATTCCGCATCTGTTTGGTTTGTAACATAACTGTAATAAAGGTGAATAGTATAGCGCCGTAAGTAGCGAGCTACTTCAAGTATGTTTCACAATTCCATCGATCGATGTTAAGTAAATCATTTTAATGGTGCTATATGAATTCTATGATTTGATTTAGATTTGCTTTGCTGATGTCTTCTTTCTTTCGCAGAGGTTGTCTGGTGTGGCGGACGGCCACGAGTCTTGTCCACAGATTGGATTAATAAATAATAGATATTTTATACAATAGTTTCATATTTAAGTTGTTTGGTCCTTTGTAGTTTATTTCATATTTCAACGATTTATGTTTTAATTCAGTTGAATACATGTAATGAAGTCCTTGTTTCTCTCCAAAGTAGCGAGATGTAGAATGGTGGTGAAGAGAAAGCCTGTAGTGAGGAAGGCACCCATAAAGGGAACGACTCTGGTCGGTCGGTAAAGAAACGAACCCTGTTCTGAGTAAAGCCCATCCTCAAGATCAGTGCTTTTTTCAAGAAAAAAGGTTCCGGAACTGAACAATTATGGAATTTTGAGCTAAAATTTCATTATTTTTAGCAATCAAAAAACACTGAAGACAGTGTAAAGTTGTAAACACTGAAACCGAATTAAAATAAGTTACATTAGATTACATAATTAAAATAACTTAGTAACACAATTCTGTTATTAAAAGCTAAATTCTTTTTATTAGCAGTCAAAAGGTGCCGGAACGCCGTTCCGGAGCGTTCCGTCTGAAAAAATCACTGCTCAGGATGTTGTCCATCCGGCGACCGCGGAAGAGGCAGAGTCGGATTGTGAGACGGAGCCTTACAGTGTTGCCTCCCTTAATGAAGCGATCGATTCTGAACCTTCCTTGTAAAGAACGGACACTATGGGCAGAGACGGCATAGAACGTACAGAACGGCCATTTTAGAGTAGAAGGGGTAATGATGTGGGTGGCTCTGTCTCTGTGTGTGTGTGTGTGTGTGTGGAACTGGCATGGAGTCACCCCCCATTCCGCGAAGTTATGCAAAGATCCGACCCCCACACTGACATGTTTTGATTTTATTCGTTAGGCAGGTCAACACCTTGTTCCAGTTGAATGCTTCTTTTCCGGTTCCGCCATTTATTTTCTGCATGGCCGTGTTTTCACCATGGGATCGTAATTCAGTTGATTGGAATCGACTGGTTTGGCTGTTCGTGTTGACTGAACCGTGTAGAAAAACGTGCTTTGATCAGTCATTGACGACTATTCCTAACGGCCAGGTAGTTGAGCATTGGTCGAGGTCATGCATGACTGACTTAGGAAGCATTTCGAAAATATGAGGCAGCGGAAAATTTTTGTAGCTCATTTATCGTTAACCTTGCACTAGTTGTTAGCACATGGGGTTTACACACTCCACTGATTCGCCAACAGGCCCTAAGTACACTTCTAAAGATTTAATGTCTGGTATTACTAAACACATTTGCGTCTAAAACGTTCATAGAAATAAATATATTCAGATACAAGTATTACGTTGCTTTACTAACATTTTTAAAAGTCCTGTTCAATTAAGGTAGTATGACTCGTAAAGAAGTTAATTCATGTTTGAGCGTCGATGCCCGTTACCTACAGGAGTACGTTTTTTCTGTTCATCAAGTGGTCTGCAGAGCTAAACTGTAGAGATACTCCAATTGATTTCGGTTCGTACCAGTGGATCCTGGAACTGAAGGAGTGTACGGTGACAAATGAATCCATGGTCACTATGTAACATTTAGCAAACATTAAGTTTCTTTGGCTGCGATCAGCCTTCAGCAAATCCAATCCGTAGATCAGGCTAACGTTTAATTCTCTGAATTGAAAGTAGAAGTGGAAGTAGCATCGACGAAAGCAGTTACGTTTAAGGTAGGTAAGGTAAGGTATTCCATAGTAAGGTAAGGTATTCCGTGGTAAGGTAAGGTATTCTATGGTAAGGTAGGATAACGAAAAGAAGTAAAGGCGAAGCATGAAAAGGCAAAGAAATATATGCAAGATAAAAGATACAAGCAAAGCAATGTATACAAGATGCAAGATAGTTTTGTCATCATAGACTGCGGAACATCAACAAATTGTCTGTAAACCATTGAGAGGTTTAGTTAATCTCGGTCAGTTTATCAGTGTGCGCTTTAGAAAGTGATCAATTATATAAATCCTTAAAAATAGAGCAAGAAACTGGTCGCCCGATGATAAGATTGGCCACGTACTTTAATCCTCAAATACAGAGTCCATAATGAGTCCAAATCAGGACGTAGGTCCATGAAATATGATACACAAGCCTCTACTCGTAACTCTTGGTACGCGATATAATACACTCATACATGCATGCATACTTGCATACATACATAACAAATTTAAACATAACATACATACATACCTAACATATTAGAACATAATATACATACATAATTTTATGTACATACATAAATGACATAATTGAACATAACATATGTAGTATCAGTTGACATATCGACACTACAACTCTATGACACTACAACATGGATGACGCCCAACCGACACTACATAGATACATAATTACATTCATACATAAAATAGCATAGCATAACATAATAGAACATTACATTCATACATACATAAGAAATAAGTAAGTACGTACATACATACCTAAGACATACATACATATATGCATACATAAATGCAGGTGAATGTAGACTTAATGAAAATCGAGAAAAACGAGTCATTTATCATTAAGCAGACAGAGGGTCGTCTAAAGTATGTTGAACATGCGTGTAATCAGATGCATATCGCATGAATCTGTCATTTGGTGAACATTTTTATCGAATTCATTTCAGAAAAAAACTCTTTTCAAGACTAATTTATTTACAAAGGCCCACGTCACACTGTCTGTGCTCGTGTTTCTTGTCTGTGTTTGTGTTCTTATGTTTGTCCGTATGTCTTGATAAACGTCTTCTGCCCTTCAGTCAAAAGCCATTGATCGTTTGGACGACAGTGTCAAAGTTTTCAGACTTGAAATAGAATTCAAGGGCTTTAAATACACCAGAAACTCGTCACAACGCTGTTCTATCAAGATCGCCTTATTACGAAGTCATGTTATAACGAGTTTGTACTCTATAGGTAAAGTACTTTTGGGATCGATGGCGCCTGTGATGAGTTTTATCTTGAAGTGGCGCTTTATAAGTTTTTGATTACAATTATATCAAAAATCGTCTCATGATATGACAAGTTTCTGCTGTACCGAGAGGCGAGAGTTAGGCTTTGTTCGGATGCAATGTGCAGGCTAAAGCTATATCATTAGACTGACTGTGGTTTAAATACTAAAGAGTTGCCTTTTATCTGTGAGTCTGGGTATCGAATTTCGAAGTGGAGTTGTTGTCATGCCTTTTTAACAGACGAATCACAAAGTTATGAACATTGCGGCATATTATCGCTGACCATACTCATTTTGTCTTTGATTACTCTACGTGTCTCTCGGGTTGTCTCTATATGTCAATATCTCTGCCTCTGTCTCCATCTCTGTGTGTCTCTTGCCCTATGGAACTATTGCTTTACTTTGTTTTTCTTTTCTTCACCCATTCGTCCTCTGCCCGTTTCTAATCTGCTTGGAAGCAGCTTGCCAAAGGTCTTCACACAGAGTACACTCACCTTGATCGAAATCGTCTGACACGGTAGCCGATTGGTGAGCGCTATCCTCGAAACGCGTAGTGTAAGTGATTAAGCATCCCATAAAACGACTGTTCTGTAGGGACCTTGAGTAAGTCCTTACACACAATTGCCCTAAGCCATTGACTAATACTTTGCCAGCAGATATAGGCGCTTATTAAATACAGAAATAATAATAATAATAATGTGCATGTATGTATGAATTTACGTATGTACCATGACCTTTAGTTTGGCCTTTAGAAATTTTAGAGACTTACATTAGATTATAATACTACATCTATTTGAATATTGGACTCAGTACTTTTGAGAGACATGTAAGTAGACTAAGAGATATCGAGGTCTGAACTTATCGATCTCATTGATGATAAACGAACATAGGTGAAGATCGATTGGTAACAGTTCTGACCTCGTTCGATGCAGACGAAAGTTATCCGTCAAGACCTGTTGTCGTGCGACAGAGTACAAGCATCGTTATCGCTGAAACATTCGTTGCAAAGTAACACCACACATCTTAGATGTTCAATAACTTAAAGCCAAGCCACTGCAGAAATATTTTAAAGGCGGTATAATGTAGGCATTTAGGGCTATGAACTGGTACTATCGCTATTTGTTATTCTTCATGAACGAAGTAGGTAGTTTCTACAAAAGTACCATTTCTGTCTGCTACCAGAGTGTGTTATTCTGCATGAACAGAGTTTCCACAAAGGGATACTTTTCCACGTCTATTATCGTTTGTTATTCCTAATCAACAAGGTACACAGTTTCTACAAAGGAGTCGTTTTACATCGACTAGCTATCACAGTGTTTTATCCTACATGAACAGAGTAGCCTAAAAAGTTTCCACAAAGAGGTAATTTTTTCCTCATCTATTGTCGTGTGTTGTTTCAAATGAACAAAGTAAACGGTTTCTGTAATGGAATCGTTTGACTTCGGCTATCATGATGTGTTATTCTGCATGAACAGAGTATAGATATATCTTAAATAGTTTCTACAAAAAGATTGATTTCCCTCGGTTTAGTCTCGATGTCTGATCTTGATGTTCCAATCGTGAAACTGACTTTGGTAAGCGATGATGGGCTTGTTAAGATTTTCGTTAAGGCAGAAGAAGAGGAGGAAGAGGAGGATGCCAAGGAAGACGAAGGAGACAGCCTGGAATCAAAAGGCAAGAGTTCCAGCCGTGATTTATCTTCCACGGACGAACAAAGCAAGATGCTTCTGCTTAGAATTCGCACAAGAATAGCCCGCTTTCTGTCACATCACCGACAGGTGTTGAAGGACATTTCCTTATTGACGCTGTTCGTCGCTTATATGATCTATTACGGGTTTGCAATGGCGTACAGCGTCAGCTCAGCCACAGCATTGACTGTTTTCACAAGTATCGGTCTTCTGGTGATTGTCTACAACTGGGTTAGCGACCACTATGGATCCCAGATCAACAGAATCATGTGGCGCCCGATCAAACCTCTCCTGCAAGGTCACTGGCACTGGATCCGATGGTAGGTTCTAATAAGCTGTACCTTAAATAAGGTAAGGTAAGGTAAGTTGAGTTAAGGTAAGGTAATTCGAAATAAAACAGATTACCATCAATGGCTTTAAATGGATATATAGAAGGAACGAGGAGCAGAGGAAGACAACAGAAGACATGGATGGACAACATAAGAGAAGATCTGGAGGGAATGAAAATAAGCATGGGAGAGACAAGGGACAAGATCAGCGACAGAGAACAGTGGAGACGACAGGTTGAGGACTCATCGTCGGCGGTGGCCTGACGGAGGAGAAGCAAAGAAAGAATTCGAAATAAGGTAAGTTAAGGTAATTTCAGGTAGGTTAAGGTGAATTAAGGTAAAGTAATTAAACTAAAATAAGGTAAAATCACAATGGAATCACTACACAGCCACTCATGTCAGACTGCATTGTTTCATCTTTTGAGTAACGATGATTGACAAGTTATATCTGCTTAATTGGTAATATCAGTTCTAATATTTATCGCCGCTTTGCTTGGAACTGTGTATATCTGCATCTAGACACTTAATATAGCGCCTTTATGATCTCTCAACAGCATATGTCTACAAACTTGCATAGTTAATAGGTAAGGATTGGGTACCTTATTGCCCTCGTACTGTATTGATAGTCTATTGTAAATGTAATTGTAATAGCAAATTTGTATAGCGCATCTTCAATTGAAACCCCTCAGAGGCGCTCCTGAACAGACAACATTGTGTACATCCAATTTTTTACATTATATTGTGTACATCTGTGTACAGGTTGTTGGGTACCGTGGTGGTAACGGCATCGACTGTGTACCTCTTCGTGTTTGTCATTCAATCTCTTCGACAGGTGCGATGTCTTTTCGGCGCCATTTTCTTTCTACTGTTTGCTTATCTGACGTCGAAACAACCGAACAAGGTGAGGCTGTCAATCAACCAACTAACTTATGGGTTTTGGTGCAAAATTTATGTAGCTCATTTATAGAAGATTTGTCGAATAGTCTGTAAAAACTGTGTGCAAACCTCAGCTGGTAATTGCCCTTTTGCATTGCTTTACAATATACATTACCACCCCATATTGCCGCAGCACAATGTGTTACGTTTAAGTTACATCATGTAAAAGTGAAATACTTTACACTACGGTGCATTAGAGTGCATTAAATTAAACTAAACGGAAATAAATGCCATTTTATTTAATGCAGCTTTTTATGCAAGAAAGAAGTACATTACATGACAATTATATTATTTTAGGACTTCGAAAGTAAATGCCTAAAATACAAATTGTCATATACCTTAGACCAAATTTAGGTTACCATACCTTAATATACCATACCTTACTGAACCTGATCTTACTTACCTTGACTTAACATACCATACCTTACTGAACCTGATCTTACTTACCTTGACTTAACATACCATACCTTACTGAACCTGATCTTACTTACCTTGACTTAACATACCATACCTTACTGAACCTGATCTTACTTGTCTTGACTTAACATACCATACCTTACTGTACCTAATCTTACTTACCTTGACTTAACATACCATACCTTACTGTACCTAATCTTACTTACCTTGACTTAACATACCATGCCTTACTGTACCTGATCTTACTGACCTTGACTTAACATACCATACCTTACCTGATCTAACGTTGCCTTGGAATTGTTTCCGAGAAACGTAGATGTTTTCTTAGATTCCGTGGTGGTTCGTGGGCCTTGGACTGTACACTCAGTTCGTGATCGGAGTGTTGGTGCTGCGCTGGTCGACTGGTTTCACTATCGTCAATTTCATCTTGCGTGAAATTGTTCGTCTCGTACTGTACTACCCAATGGCAGGAGCAGCAGCGGTCTATGGAGACCCGCTCTTCTTACTACATCCAATCGCCATGTTTGTACGTCTGTCTGTCTGTCTGTCTGTCTGTCTGTCTGTGTCAGTCAGTCAGTCAGTATGTCTGTCTGTCTGTGTCTTTATGTATGTATGTATGTAGGAATGTATGTATGTATATATGTATTTATGTATGTATGTATATATGTATGTATGTATGTATGTAGGTATGTATGTATGTTTGTATGTATGCTTGCCTACTTGTCTGCCTCTGTAGAGTCTACAGACTGTCATATTCTTAACAAGTTTCAGATCCGGTCGCTATATCTGTCTTTGTCTTTGTCTGTCTGTCTGTCTGTCTGTATGTATGTCTGTATGTCCATTCTCCTATCATTTTTATAAAACTTTTAACAGTCTAAATGCTTCATGGCTTCACCTTTTTTTCCTGCTTCATTAACTTTGTTTTATATTCTGTCTGAATTCCTTGACTGATTTGAAGCTGCGTCCACCAGAACTTTTAAACTTCCTCAATCCATTGCCCTTCATATTTGAGATTCTTTTTGGAACTGCTAGAATATTTCAGTTATTTTCTTGTGACTATTTAATGATATAAATCTTTGTTAGGTAGTTTTGGATAATTTTCCTCTATTGTTTTCGTTTCTGCAGTTAGGTGTCCTTGCTGCCAGGCCGTAACTCCCTTCGCTCGGCCACCCAGGGTCTCCTGTTTGTCCCCCGCATGCGAACTGCTCCCGCCCAGTCCAGAAGCTTTGTCTACGTTGGTCCCACCTGTTGGAACCGTCTCTTTCAAGAACTGCGGCTCCAGCTCCTCTCCTTCCCCCTCTCAGGGTACCGCAAGACTGTAATGTTTAATAGTGATTCTACTTGTTCGGGTCGGGAGCGCCCCTGTTGAGTTTACCCTCTAGAGGGCGATTTGTAAATTTTAAATTACAATTACAATTACTATTTTATGTTGATGTTTAAGGCCAATATTAATTTGCATTTTGTTTGATGTGATGTAGGTAACTTCAATCTTAATATACGCGGGTTGTCTCGCTGCTGTCTTATATAACCTCACTCGTATGGTAAGTTACCTGACGGTACTTAACATCAACAACCTCTTTCTTTTCTACTCTAGTGGTTAGTGTCGTAGACTGTCAATCCTGACGTCGGGAATTCAAATCCCAGCCAGGGCAGAAATACATTTCTAGATGTCTGCTCCACGTATGCCCCCTAGCGAACTCAGCTGTCGTATTAGTATTCAAGATCTCGAGATTTGAACAACGCCCACTAAAGCTACGTTTCAGCTATAAAACTAGTACGTGAGAAAGAAGTTCACTGTCGAAGGGAAGATATGAGGGAGTTAAGGGCGAAGGCTAGCCACCCGCCCTCATATGCCTAAGAAAAAATGAAGTTGTTAACTAACACTTTATACCTGTGACTCCTTCTCAGGGTTAGATAATAAGTAAGTAATGCATTTGTTAACATGCCATATGTCCTTAGGCTGAGCGATGGATCGGAGGTGTGGAAAAACCCACAAACAATTAAATACATAACAAAGCAAACAGACAAAGGAAGATGCACAGCCACAAAGGCAGGCATACAGTCTGACACTCAGCCACAGACAGACATACAGAATGACACTCAACCACAAAGACAGACAGAATGACACTCAACCACAAAGACAGACAGAATGACACTCAACCCCAAAGACAGACAGACAGAATGACACTCAACTACAAAGATAGATAGACAGAATGACACACAAACACACAGATATGTATTTTTTATTCTACAACAAAGGAAGGTTAGCTTAAGAGATGGCTCTTCATCTTCTTCATTCACTTCGTTAAGATCCTTTGATATTATTCTAAAAGGCAGAAGTAATCCATTTGTTGACACACCTTTATATGAACCCTCCATAAGCGTGAGCCTAAGCTAAGGAGGATCATCCAACTGAAGTATACAAACAACAAAAACATCAACACATCCTTTTTATATGACTCTAGTACGTAGAGAAAACGTGTAACGCGTTCAATAAATTTGTTATTAGAAAAAAATCCGCACGAACTTTAACTCTTAACTGGGATTTTGAACATCAATTCTCATATCTAATTAATTCTAATTTTTCTATATTGTACAGGTTTTGCATTTGTCATTCTGCATAGATTCGTTTGGTGCGTTACGTTAAGAGTTGGCTGCCTCATATGACGGATTGCCAGATGCACTTCTGTCTCGTCTCGACTCACGCTTTTCTCTCCGGATTCGCTCTCATTTTTCTGTCAGTTGCCGGAGTAAGTACCAGCATTTAGTCGTTAATTAGTTTAGTAATCTGGATACTTAACATAGCGCCTTTTGGGTATAGTAGCCGATTGGATAGAGTGCTCGGCTTGTATGTAGGTCACGGTAATCAATTGGATAGAGCGCTCGGTTTATATGTAGGTCACGGTATCCGATTGGATAGGGCTCTCGGCTTGTATGCAGGTCACGGTAAGCGATTGGATAGAGCGCCCTGCTGGTATATAGGTCACGGTAGCCGAGTGGTTAGAGCTTGTAACTCGGTTCAAGCTGCCTCTGAGAGTGTTACTGTGTATGAACCTTAAGCAAGTCCTTCACTCACAGCTGCTCAACGCCATCGAATGAAGTTTACTCACTAGATAGTGGCGCTTGGTAAATGCAGAAAAAATAAGTACCTCACAAATGCGTCGTCTATGCTAGCCTAATGATAAGTAAGCAAAGTAAAGTATCCCATATCCCACAAGTGAGACGTAGGGGAGGCTCTAATTTCCTTTTCGCTAAGCCCTTGAGCCAAAAATGGAAGAATCCCAAAGTCCTGGACACGGGATCAGTGCATCGCAAGACTTGCGTTTACTTCCCAGCTGATCCCGGTACCAAATTATACTGCTTGGTGACAAAAGCACTGTGTGCGCAAAAAACTTGCCCAGAGTCGTTACAAGGAGTCGAACCAGCAAACGCATGATCATTGACCAAACGCGTTACCGATAGACCATCGTGCAGTATCTATATGATAGTATACATAATAAATGTTATATTTAATATTTAATCTTAGCTACAGAAAAAGACATAACTTCATACTTAGGCCTAACAGAAGACATTGATATGAAACTTGAACTGGTCAGATTAAAGCAGTTATTCTTTTTCCAAGACGTGCAACTCATCGTATACAATGTTCAGGTTATTATCAACTACACATTACTTCTAGTCGAAACTACAGTCATAATTTGCCCCTACTGTTCATATAAGGACTAGTCTTTTGCAATAATCTTTTAGAACATTTATATAAATCAGACACTCCCTTAGAATGTTCCAGCAATATCCAAAAAACCTTAACCGTAGCAACATCAAGAACTCGAAGCGAAGTCAACTGGATGTTCAGGGTGTGGAACTTAAGATTAGACAGGGTTGCCATGCTGTGATTTTATCTCACTCTCTGGCATAAGCCTCTGTATTGAATTTCGATTTATCTTCGATTCCCTGACGGAACTGGATCACAAGCTAACCCAGATTGCTGACAACGTAGACTTAGCTGCGACTCGCAAGTTGTCCGCGTAGTTGTTACACTGATGCATTTGCGATCGATCTGGTGATATCAATCACTGTGTCTGAAGTATTTCGTATCTGGGAGTATCGGCTAAGGTTGAAGGTACCTGTATTTCTTAGCTGTGGGTCCAGCTGAATTCCGATAGCGCAGACTAATTAGGCTTTTCAGCAAGTCCTTTTGGCCAGTTGTTTTTACATCTGTAAGTAGGTAACCAGCGATCGGTTTAGTTTGTCAGTCTATTTCTAAAATTTGTCGATTAATTGAAGAGGAATGGACTTTGGGTTGTTTTTTCTCTCGCCATTTCACTGTTTTTTATAACTAACCCGCAATTATATGCCGAGGCTAAGAAGACGAAGTCGCTGTCCACGGCCTCCTTTTGGGTTGACTTTGGAACCTGGCCTTATTTGCTTGTGATTGTCCTGACATATCTACAATAATTAATATTGCTTTGATTCAAACGTGATAGGTCAACATCCACCATATGGTAACTGGAATGGCACTATGTGTTCCGGCCGGTATAGCCTTTAGTCTCATCAGCTTTCCTGAGACACAGAAGTCCACATTCAGTCGTAAAGCCCAAGTCATCAAAGACGCCAGGTAATAACAAAAGCTAAGAATTTCTCGAGGCATACTGATACTGGATTGATAGGGAATCGTCAGCTCAAGAGTCTATGTTTAGCTGGTACGTTAATAAATAAATTACAGCTACGGTTGTTATCACTTTATCGAACACGATTAACCATTAATTTAATCTACACGCTAAGGATTTCTTTTTAAATTAAAGTGGTCATTGGCCTTTTATCAGACACAGTTAACCATTTCGTGGACATTTCAGAAGTTTAAACAACACCAACCACAGACAGTGGAAAAGTAACGAAACACCTGAAGAGTTTTTTCATATTTAGTTCCTTGTAGAACTCTTTTCTTTAATGTCATGCAGGCCTTTCTTGATGTCATTCAGGCTGTTCTTTGATGTCATTCAGGCCTTTCTTTGATGTCATTCAGGCCTTTCTTTGATGTCATTCAGGCCTTTCTTTGATGTCATTCAGGCCTTTCTTTGATATCATTCAGGCCTTTCTTTGATATCATTCAGGCCTTTCTTTGATGTCATTCAGGCCTTTCTTTGATGTCATTCAGGCCTTTCTTTGATATCATTCAGGCCTTTCTTTGATGTCATTCAGGCCTTTCTTTGATGTCATTCAGTTCTAAACCTAAGACACCTCTCTTCCAACTTGCTTACCCACAGTAACCTGACTTCTGGTTTCTCTGACCTATTGGAATTCGACTCGGCTTCTCCAAAGGATTATAATTTCATTGCGATTTGACTAGAAGCGACCATTGACTGATGCCTTGGGCATTATGATAACGGCGCTATAAAAGTCTTTAGATTAGATTAGATTAGATTGAACACTAATCTGAATTAACCCAAAGCACAGAGCAACGAGCAGTTCTTCCATGTTTCCCTTGAACTTTGGAACAGCAATACAAAGCATCGCTTTGATGCGTGAACTTTTTCAATGATTTAGACCGAGACGAGTGACGAATATCTTCAGTGAGGTGTACAAAGGAGTCCTTGTGACCACCAAGGTTGTTGTATCGATCTACGCGAATATCTTAGCCTCCGCGTCCATCTACGCCTTATTCGACAGCGTCTATTCCTGGCTGGCCAGCAGACTTGGGATCGAGACCACCATAGTGGTATGAACACAATGCATCCATTTGAAACAGTCAATCACAGCATCCTTTTAAAGATAAACACCGCAGAATAGATTTAAAGATGTCAAACCTGCCAACATTTTAACGGCTTTTCTTCTCAAGACGGTAGGAATGAGACCAAGAGCTTTGAGAATCCTACTAATTCCGAATACTGATCATATCACGAATGCAGAGATATAAAGATTATTATTATTATTGTAGTAGTAGTAGTAGTAGTAGTAGTAGTAGTAGTAGTAGTAGTAGTAGTAGTAGTAGTAGTAGTAGTAGTAGTAGTAGTGGTAGTAGTAGTAGTAGTAATAATAATAATAATAATAATAATAATGATAATCATCATCGTCGTCATCATCATAGTCACCATTATCATAATAATCATCATCATCGTCATCGTCGTCTTCGTCGTCGTCATAATAATAATACATTTATATCAACATGATTATAATTACAATCGCTTTCCACAGTCATTTGTAAAAGAGATTTTTCAGCTGCTTATGAGGCTAAACCTTGATTACCACGCTATCGTAATGACCGGTAAAAAATTGGGCTTTTTTAGGGGACTCTGGGTTATGCGTTCATGCCAGTTGCCTACCTGATAGGAGTTCGTTGGGAGGACTGTTACGTCGTTGGATGCCTTGTCGCCGATAAAGTGTTTGGCACGACACTTCGCGCTTTCCGCGACCTTGGTTACATGATCTCGTTAAACGAGCTCCAGGTAGGAACTGGATAAATGACTACGTAAATGTAAATTGTAAATGTACACGGTTTTCTATACCGACCGTATGGCCTCTACCCTGCTCATTTTCAGTGAATTTATCGGGTGAGATCCTTCACCACCGCTGCCTTTTGAATGGGCGCCTCGCCATTTAAGGTCCCCGTGAACGGACTATACTAGCCCGAGATTTAAATCTCTGAAATTTCGGGACGCGAACCTGGGATCCTCACGCACAGAGGCTCCTTGGCGTACGCACTTACCGATGTAGCTAACTAGTCTATGTCATCGGCCTGGGATGTTGTGGCCTTTACTCTTGTTTTGTTTCACATTAATTTCAAAACAAATAGCGAAGCCATGATAAGACAGATGAAGACATGATGTTGAAGAGACTTGAACTCTGAACTTACTGACCATTAGTTATAATTATTATTCGAATTCAGTTGTCGGCTCTTGACCGTTTGATGACCTTGTCCGCTGTTTAAGGTAACCTACATTAAACAATGATTAATAGAATACCACGAAATGTATTAGGCTAAATGATCGTAGCATTACGTTACAAAAATGTGAACATTATATAGCGCGCTTATGTAAAGCTTCCCAGAGACGCTAAGTGTATGGTTACAGTTTTCATTTCGCTTGTGGTCAGTTGAAGACCAAGCGAGCAGACACACATGACATTAAGTTGTCATCGAACAAAGAACTCGTTGCCACTAGTAGTCATGCAACTTTTGCTTGATTTCTACTGAATGCTTGACTGATTTTGAATGAAATGAAACTGTAGTCATTGCGTAGATAATAGCTGGTCCAAAGCTTTGGAAATCACTACCCAAATCAGTTCTTTCTGTTAATTCTTTGATGTCATTCAGGACTATAGACAAATCTCTTTCAAATTGCTTACCCACCGTAGCCTGGCTTCTGGTTTCTCTGACCTATAGAATTTGACCCGGACTATGATTTTGACTGCGATTTTGACTTGAAGACAGCATCGACTGAGGCCCTGGGCAATATGAAAACGGCGCTATAGACGTCATTAGATTAGATTAGATTAGATTAGATTGGATTGGACTGGACTGGACTAGATTAGATTAGATTAGATTAGATTAGACATTGTAATGTAGACCTTAACCTAGCTTCTGAGAGGACTTTTTCAACAGATCTTATCTTTACTTGAAGCCACCAACGACTGAGGCCCTGGGCAATATGAAAACGGCGCTATAGACGTCATTAGATTAGATTAGATTGGATTGGATTAGATTAGATTAGATTAGACATTGTAATGTAGGCCTTAACCTAGCTTCTGAGAGGACTTTTTCAACAGATCTTATCTTCACTTGAAGCCACCAACGACTGAGGCCCTGGGCAATATGAAAACGGCGCTATAGAAGTCATTAGATTAGATCAGACAATGAGAGTAATGATGTGCTTTTGTTTGTCGTGGAACAGGCCGACACGGCCGTCATAGCAACGCATGCCGTACTCGGGTTCTCGCTGCTGGGCACCCTCGGCGCCTGGATCGGTCTGTTTGGGGTGATTGCCCCTCGTCATCGCCCCAGGATGATGTCCATGTTTCCTCGTGTCTATCTCAACGTCAACATCGTCCTCTTCTACTCCGCCAGCATCGCTTTTGTTCTGTCTCCTGAGTCGGAATACAATGATCCAGGAACTATGACGGGAAATCAGCTCTTCGTCCTCTGGATCCTCAAGAGCCTACCGAGTTACAAGGACTTGATGAGCCTCGCCAGCCAGTGATTCATATGACCCTGAAGATTCGTTGATTGATGGATGGATGGATGGATGTATGGGTGGGTGGGTGGATGGGTGGGTGGGTGGATGGACGGGTGGGTGGGTGGGTGGGTGGGTGGGTGGATGGATGGATGGATGGATAGATGGAAGGAGGGAGGGAGAAGATGGATGGTTTTATGGATGGATGGTTGGTTGATGGATGGATGAATGGTTGGCTGGATGTATGTCTGGAGTCATGGATGGATGGATGCATGCCTAGAGTTCGGAAGCTTCCGCAGAGATACAGTTTGCTCTGCGTGTTTAAAAAGGATTGCTCTTGAACTGGCGCTATAAAACTGTTTGATGATGATTACGAAGATTATCTGCCGAGGTATAAATACTTACCTGATGAACCTCGCCAAACAGTGAAGCTGACGAATACGTCTTGTGTGAGTTCTGATATGTCATCTGAGTTAAGAGTTAGACTTTGGCATGCGAGCTTTGAAGGATTTTCCTCGAAACTGTGTTATGAAACTGTTTAAAAACGATTGCGAAAAAGTTCCTGCCAAGTTATTTGCTGCCAAACAAGATGTGACTACGTTAGCATTCTGTATTCAGGAACGCCGTTGAACATCTTTTATTTAACGATACCAAACAATTAGTTAATTACTTTGATTGTTATAACGAAATTATAGTAATTATAATAAGTATAGTTCCTATTAATAATGTAGCTTAAGGTCAGGTCGACTTCAACGATGTACCCGTTCTGTAGCTAATTTCGGTATGGACGCTAGTGGAAGAGAAATATTGAAATATATACCTGTCCAGGTCTTTATATCTAAATCGTTGAAGTCATATTACCTGAATAACCAGAATAATGCTGTGATTAAAGGATAAATTCCTGGAGATGAGTCACTCCAAGGCTGACTCGAGTCATGGAATGTGTTTTTCTCGATAGCATTTCTGCTCTGAGCTGTTCCTAAAAAGTTTGTCTGCCTTCACACGCTGTACTTTTACAATTCCACAATTATGAAGGATTTTCAAATACGTCCTACTAAACGTGGCCAGTTACCTTACTTTACCACTGCGTCCTCGATTCGACTCTTGAGATGCATCTAATCTATTCCATTCTGGAAACTTCTATGGTCCTGCTATCATATAGCACAAGACATTAATTGGTGGTCGCTCTTATGTCGGTCTGACTGTCCGTCTGACTCTTATTGATGTGTCGAATGCAATCAGTACAGACCGGACTGTGCAAAACTTTGGTGTCTGGCATATTTTAGTGTTTCTGTTAATTGATCGGATGAGATCCTTCGTCACCGTTTGAATGGGCGCCATGCCATTTAGGGCCCCATGCACGGACCGTGCTAGACCGAGATTTAAATGTCTGAAAATATTGCCACTATCGGTATGCGAACCGGCATCCTCGCACAGAGGCTCCTGGACGTGCGCTTTAACCAATGTAGCTAACCAGGTCAGATACGGAAGAGTAAGTCCGAAAGTTGCCTTTGTTCGTCCGAAAGTTGGAATTTGGAGTAACGCTGAGTTAGTCCATAATTCTGAGGTGAAGCATCAGTAAAAATCCTCTGCTCTTAACCTGTCACAGTATGGTTCTCGGCCAATCACATTTCACCGGTGTACCCGTTTCTGACGAGAACCGGTTTCGGATGTTACAGCTGATCGCAGGCGGTTTCAGCGTTCTGTCCTTCCCTGCGTGAACTGCATTGCAATCCGTTCAACCTGTGTCTCGTATTGTTACCCTTCTTCGAGGTGATGAACCTCATCGAACACATCCTGACCAGCGACTTACGAAACTGCTTCCCGGTGATCAGATAGAGAAAGAAGTTGCAGGCGTAGTGCGACAGACACAGTTCCTCCACGATCCTCCTCGTCGTCAGGTAGACAACGTATCTGTGCATTGATTCGTCCAAGTCCTCCTCCGTGACGTTGAACGTCCTGTCGAGTCGACTGAAGGGGAACTTCGCCTCGAGAACGTAGACCAGCGTCGCAGGAAGTGACGTCACGATGACGTAGAACGACACCGAAAGCAACATGGCGGTCGTCGCCGCACTACCGGAAACGGGTTTCGTGGTCATGGAAACCTCCTTCCGGTTGACGGAGCGCAGTTCACGAATGACGAATACGTTGAAGATGAGGATTATGACTGGTTCGACAACGAAGATGATGGTCTCCGACCCCCAAGCCCAGGCCGACCATAGCGACATTGCTCCGTGCCCGGAAGTTGCCTCCGTCCGGACGCGACACTCACCCATCTCCGAGTCGTACGTCCAGAAGTACCCTTGTATGGCCGACAGCAGGAAGCACCCTATCGTCATTGCGGCCACGACCTTGACGGCTCTTCCGGTTCGGCAGAGGGTCTCCTTTTGGAACGGGTGACAGACGGCAATGTAGCGCTCGACGGTGAAGCCGAGAACGAGAGTTGGCGAGAGATACTGCGAGGCTATGTACAGCAGGAAGTAGGCTTCGCAGATGACCGGATATCCAAGCGTCGGCAGGAACCAAGCGTACTGCAGCTCCATCCAGAGATGAAGTACCAGGAATACGAAGTCACTGATTGACAGAGCGGCTAAGTAGACGGCGGAGGAGTTGTTTGTGCGCATGCGCCGCTGGAGCCAAATCCGGGCCGACAGAGTATTTCCGGTAATGCCGATGACGTACCAGATGGGAGTGACATAACGATCGACGTAGAGCGCCACCTGGCAGCGAGTCTCGAGGAATTCCCTCCATTGCAGTAGCTCGACTGCTGATTGGTTGGAGATGTAGTCGTTGACGGTGACGTCACTGCTGTAGGATTTGTTGTCGTTGTTATTGAGGTCATGAGCGAGTCGCTGAGACATTGCGAATTGGGACGAATCTGTAAACAATCACAGCCGTCGTCGTCATCATCACCATCATAATCATCATCATCTCATCATCATAATCATCATGACTACCATGACCTGTATATGCTATTCTTTTCATCACTGTCATCATCATCACTACCACCACCTTCCCCACTATTACCACCAGCACCACTGCCTCAATCAGTGCACCACCACCACTTCAACCATTATATCCACCACCAGTATTACAACCACCAATACCAATACCAATTACCACCAATACAACCATTACCACCACTACCATTTGACCCAGTACCACCGTTACCTACACAACCATTACTACCAACACAACTACCACCCTCACCACCATCACCACCACCATAACCACCACCATTGCCACGTCACACACAATTACCACCACCACCACCACCACCACCACCATTTATTTCTTCTTCCTCTTACTGAACATCGTCCTATTCCAATTCTTCAGCATCATCGACACTTTGTCTTCGTCACAGAAAATTTGATTTCTGGCGAATTTATAAACTACAATTTGTGACATTATTGACGAGAGAGAAGTTATGAAGAATGACTTCAGACCAAAGCTAACCTAACATTCCTCACATACTCACGCGACAGATACTTTTCAGCTTCCATTGTATACGTCATAACTATAAGTACCTTAATACTGTGACCAATTGTATTAAAAATCCATATAAGTCTGTCTGTCTGTCTGTCTGGCTGTCTATATGTATGTATGTATGTATGTATATATGAATGTATGTGTGTATGTATGTATGAATGAATGTGTGCATGTATGTATGAAATATGTATATATGTATACATGCATGTATGTATGTATGTATGTATGTATGTATGTATGTATGTATGTATGTATGTATGTATGTATGTATGTATGCATGCATGCATGCATGTATATGTGTGTGTGTCTATGGATTTCATATAGACCTTTATATAGCGCTCTTTTGAAACCTGTCAGGGAGCTTAATGTGATGCATTTTGTGGGATTCGGTCGGTTGGCATTCTTTCCACATGACCAGGTCATCGAAGTCTTCGCTGAACGACTTCATCTGACAGAATTGACTGCACGTCCACCGACTGCCATGTCAATTATTTCTGATTTTTGTAATCGTGAAATTCCTGCAATTTTCCGCAGCCAGCTCATTTCTGTTGCGAGGATTCCTTTCTCATCTTGCGTTGTTCAGCTTTCTGATCCATATGGGAAAATTGGTTGTAACATGTTCTCTTATATACTTGCCTCGGTTTCCTTTTATATTTCTGTGCTTCTCTATGACTTATTCGGTTTCCAAATGCTTGTGAGATGCGTCCAATTCTCCTTGGATCTCGTTTACGTTGTTGTCATCTGCGGTTATTAGATCTCATATGTATGACAACTTACAATTACGATTGTAAATGCATAGGTTTTATATAGCGACCGTATGGCCTCGACCCTGCTCATTTTGCAATGAATTTATCGGGTGAGATCCTTCACCACAGCTGCCCGTTTGAATGGGCGCCACGCCATTTAAGGTCCCCGTGCAAGGATGGTACCATTACGGTGGTGGTGGTGGTGGTGGTGATGGTGGTGGTGGTGGTGGTGATGGTGGTGGTGGTGGTGGTATTGCATTCTGTATTGCATTGTATCTTATTGCATCGTAGTATGTCGTATTAAATTGTATTGTACTGTAGGCAACATATACATAGCATATCTTAGTTCCTCTCCAATGCGTCTACTATACTGTATATTCCTGATATATGCCAACACGTCTTTCTTATCGGAAGTGGATTTTCATGCATGACTTGCCTATCCCCGGCTAACGCTGTGGTTTACGGCTTCGGGGACGTCCGAAAGGACCTCAGGGTGTTGACTCGGTCGCTGACTGGACCTGTCATTGCTTACGAAATTTATGTAGCGCCAGCATAGAGATGCAAATGGCGCATGAGAAACGCGTTAATCTTAGCTTTGTAATTTACACATATGGGCGATCGAACAACGTTCGCAGCTGTCGGGTGGACGATGGGTTCAGTAACTTCTCTCAGCTGTCCAGATAGTTTTGCCTGCGAAAAAAGCAACAGTCAGTGAACCCGTTACTCGGGGGAAGGTACTAACTCGTAGAAAAGTCCGATAAAATGAACTTTACGACGGAAAAGGCCAAGTGAAGTGTCCGCGATATATACCAGTGTGGCCCCTATAGACGCTTGAAGGGTATTGTCTGCTATCACCAGACACTTATGTGACTAGAATACTCATATACAAGCTGTCTAGTATCAGTGCACGTTCATCTTAGGCTATAGGTCAAAGATTCTGTGTTTTTAAACGTTTATAATATAACATACCACTCGATACGATATTAAAATACCATACCACAGCATGACATAGCATGACTTAAATAACATAACATCAGAGTATCAAGAGATCAACGTGTCATGCGCCATAGCATGAGATACCTTAGCACAACATAGAATAGGTTTAAGTGGTTAAGAAGGCATATTTCACCTCTGTTACAACCATTGCCTACATGTGTTTTTGTAACATCAATTATTGTTTCCGCTGGCGAAAGTAACTCCCAAGAGCTTTTCGCGACTTAAGAAACTCTTAAGATATTCGAAATTTTATGGCTTTACAACATAGAAAGCACTTGATTTTCAACTGAAAAACACGTGTGTTATCATCCGATATACCTGGCAAGCAATGGGCTAATGATGTCGGCTTGTGACAGTTTATCCAATCGCTTATTCATCAGAAATTGAATCATCTTCGCGACAAAGGCTTTAATCACAAGAAGAAACGAAAAGCTGTTCACGACTCCACCATGCGGCATGAGAGAGTTGTACATATAGGTGGCGCCACCGGAATGTTTACATCCATCCACCATTAGATTTGTAATGACCTTTTTCAATTTATCGTGTTTGACTATTTACTATATAAATTTTTGTATTGTATCCTACTGTACTGTGTTGTAGGTAACTTGTACATAGCGTATCTTATAACCTTTCAAATGCATCTAGTAACTATCCCTGTCTTCCAACAGCAGAACGGTCTTATTTTGTTCCTAAATTCGTTCTGTAAAGTAAAGTATCCCATATCCCACAAGTGAGAAGTAGGGAAGGCACTCGTTTCCTTTTCTTTATGCCCTTGATCCAGCAATGGCTGAATCCCAAGGTCATGAACCCGGAGCCCGTGCATGGCAGGACTTGTCGTTTACTTTCCAGCTTAAGTAAAGTATCCCACATCACAAGTGAGACTTAGGGTAGGTGCTCATTTCCTTTTCTTAGGCTCCAGAGCCAGCAATGGATGATTCCCAAGGCCCTGGACACGGGGCTAGGGCATCGTAGGACTCGCTGTTTACTTCCTGGCTTACGCTGGTACCAAATTATACTGCTTCGTGACAGAGGCACAGCGTGCGCAAACAACTTGTCCAGGGTCGTTACACGGAGTTGAACTCGCAACCGAATGATTATTCTGTGTCAAAATTTAATTAAACCAATCAGCAGAATTGTGCATTAGTGCGGAAAATCACCTGAAACACCCTCAGTGGTTCGGAACTTCAAGAGCTGTCTCCCTAGTAATTGGAGTAAGATGCCTTCACATAAGCCAGATAAACCTCGGCTTTGAAACTAAGTCCTGTAAATACTGCGTTTCGTTTAGCTGTATTTCACTGAGTTTCCGACGAACTAAAGGTCGATCGCATTGCATCACTCGTCCCCGAAGCCCTCTCTCCATCGGTGCCAAGGCTGCTGCTGCAGATTTGGCAGCCTCATGATCTGCTGCTGAGGCAGCATGAGCCAATCGCCGTAATTGATCGATGCCAGGACTTATTTGCTAGGCAGTGTAGCATCCACCGCGGTCGCAGTTTCCACGCTGTTTGGCAACCGCATATCGGCTGGGAACAAATAGGATTTTCGCTGCCTGTATCTGCTTTGAATGTCTCGGTCCAGCCGATTGACAGCCAGATGACATGCGACACACTTCATTAAAACGAAAACCATTTATAAATAAATATTATAGTGATACATGTATATGGTTACAGATAACTTTCATACCTTTACAGAGGTGGATCCAGGATTGCTTGCGTTGAGGGCAAGGGTATTTCCAGAGGGGCGCCACATTCTGGCGATTCACCATGGACAGGTCTGGTCTGAGGGGCGCCGGGATATAATCCAACTAAAGCTAAGTAGCGGGAACTAGCTTATTCACAGGTGCTCAGTCAAAACAAAATTGATAGGCTAGAAGGGTTCGATTCCAAGTCAAGATCCAAGAGTCGTGGAAGGACAACACCAAAAATCTTATCCTGATTCTTCCTCTTCCCCTTATCTCTCTTCTCGCTTCAATTTCAAACGCCATCCATCGTAGCCGTCCGACTGCCTGACTCCTGGATCTTGACCTGGAACCGAACCCTTGAATCCTTTTGCCTATCGATTTTGTTTTGACTGAGCGCCTGTGAATAAGCTGGTTCCCGCAACTTAGCTTTTGTGGGGCGCTGTAGAATTCTAGAGATTACGAATACGATTACGATTACGATTCATCAGATGGCTACGGTATGTGGTGTTTGAAATTGTATCTGCAGGATAAATAATTAGGAAGAAGAGGAATAACGATAGGATCTGCGGAAGAAGAGTGTTTTCAGTTTTGAGTCGAAGTAAAGATAATCAGTCATACATTACACACTTCTATCAACATTAGTACCCAGAGGCATAAACAATTGGGCCAAGAATCATACGGCTGGCTTAAGCGCAAACACGACAACACCAATCGAACAAAGGACAATCTTTTCTTACGCGTTGCATGGCTTAATAGCAACCTTTTCAGCTTGACAAAACGCAGCGAAATTCAAATCTCGTCCACATATATAAAAAGAAAAAGCAGTCTTAGCCTGCCACCGTGTCACACTAATCTGACACGGTGGCAGTCATTCAGGCCGGGGCTCATGCGAGAGCGATATCTCATGTTATTTCCCAAAGGATTTATTAAATTTACTCCTTGACGGAATAGTGTTCTGGTTGTACTGAACGGCACGGATGTGCGTTAGTATATTGCATTGCTACGGTGCATTGTGCGAAAATGGTCTTATGAAGAATCTCTTGTCTCTTGGAAGAATCGGTTTGGTGTCTGAAAATTGCGTTTTTAAAATTTAATGTGAGGTAGGAAACTTAAAAACATATTTTTGATTTAGTTCTCTACTAGTGCCGCTAATCGGGTTTAGGCCAGAGAGAGAGAGAGAGAGAGAGAGAGAGAGAGAGAGAGAGAGAGAGAGATAGAGAGAGAGAGAGAAAGAAAGAGAGAGAGAGAAAGAGAGAGAGAGAAAGAGAGAGAGAGAAAGAGAGAGAGAGAGAAGAGAGAGAGAGAGAGAGAGAGAGAGAGAGAGAGAGAGAGAGAGAGAGAGAGAGAGAGAGAGAGAGAGATGGTTTCGTGTATTTGCACCTAGAAACATTTTGCAAGTAACTACTGTACTTCAACCTAGTTGAATCGAAATTTTTCCTGAACACCAAATAACAAACAATAATACATTTTATTTCAGAAAACATTAATAATCAACCAAAGTCCTTTTAGTCTCACGTTTTTCTTATATTTACGGCTTCAAGGCCAAAGATATTCACCCAGCGACTGAATGACTTTCAAAACTAATGCCTAAAGGTTCTAACTTTACAAAAATTCAAGGCTTTTGTAAAGCACCTTTTAAAGCGCCTTTTAGAAGGCGCTTTAAAAAGGCTAAGCTAAGTCACCTTTTTATTATGTCTTGTAGATCATGTGTTTTGCTTGAAATTGCTTGTGTTAATTCGTGTATTAATTAAGTTAACTAATTAACCAATGTTCTTTAAGTAGACTTTATTTACTATTACTAACCTGGCACATGTAATGTAGGCCTAATGTAACCAAAAGGGGGCTTTATATAGCGGTTCATCATGAACACTTCTCAACTGCTGTCCAGATTCGGTCGCAACAATTCGTCATCGAAGGACGATGGATTCGTGTTACAGTGCCATTGTAAGGTAATATACATACATGCATGCATACAGTAAATGCATACATACATGCATATAAACATACATACATGTATACATATTCACATGCTTCCATACTCATTTATATACATAAATACATTCATACATGTTTACATACATATACACATAATCATTTCTTTACTTATTTGCATACATAATTACCTACATACTTGTTTCACATGTTACGTGTAAAACTAGCATTTCACATACACCAGTCATAGATGCATAACACTTTAATAAGCTACACAAAAGCCCCATATAGGAGCACATTTATGAAGCGCCGTCATCCAGAAACCGCCATCTATTCAGCGGATATCTTTCTGGATGACTGCGTTGAAGAAAGCCAACTGCGCGTATGCACCTAACTCTTTTAAATAATTTTTATAGCGCTTGCGCATCAGTGATTTGGTCCAGAAAAATCACGCCATCGACATCGGCTGGCCATCTCGTGACGGAACTGAGAACTAGACAGATGCAGCCTAATGGACAATTGTTTAGGTCGATAGACGCATATTGCACTTAAGGCTCCGGTGCGTGTAAATGTCCCTAAAACCAATACTCAAAACTACCTCTTGTTATTTCGCATCTGCAACTGCTCAGAAATTGCTGAACAGCAGTTATCGTCTACTTTACATACGTTACGTAGTAATTCATCATATTTATATAGAACTTGTACACGTTATGTTATATTGGAACATATATTAAGATATTTATTATAAAATACCATACCTATAAAAAGATAATATATTATTACTTGATATCTTATATTATCCTATACCTTAGCATACCTTACATCTCATTACCTTAGCTTAAATACCCTAATTTATCTTATCTTACCTTAATTTACATTACCTTACCATACGTTACCTTGCCTTGCCTTACCTTACCTTGTTTTATCGTAGCTTACCTTCTCTTGCCTTACTTTATCTTACCTTAGCATAAGCGCAAATTGCGACAGTTTTCTTTTCTGACCCATCATACAAACTCGTCCATGCCCCACCGCTTGCAATTTCTGCTTCGGCCTTTCACTCAAAACTCAGAACATTCCTCTTTCACAGATCCTAATCCTGACACCCCTTTTCCCTCTTATCTCTCTCTCTCTCTCTCCAACCCCAAACACCACCCCCGCTGTCTCTCCGTCTGACTTTTGAATCTTGACCTGAAACCGGATCCTTTTTGCCTATCGATTTTTGTTTTGACTGAGCGCCTGTGAATAAGCTGGTCCCCGCGGCGCGGCTTTCGTTGGGCGCTGTAGAAATCTCGGAATTACGGTTATGATTACGATTGTAGACACGAACGAACTGTTAGGACATGTGCAGGGTGTCTAAGGGGAATTGGTTGTCTATTTGCATGGCTTATCATTGCCTGCTCATCCGATGTTTCTATTAAGCCAGGTGATTCCTCTGTCGTCTAAAATCTCCTTATCTAATTTGAATTATTCCATCTACTCATGCATACTTTCGATGCTGTTCCGCGAATACTAGTCAGGAAAACGCTGGCAGTATTAGCATCAACTTCTAAACATTTAGGTGTGTAAATATCTATATTCATTCATTCATTCATTCATTCATTCATTCATTCATTCATTCATTCATTCATTCATGCATTCATGCATTCAGTCATTCAGTCATTCGTTCGTTCGTTCATTCATTTATTCATTCATTCTTTCGTTCGTTCGTTCATTCGTTCATTCGTTCATTCATTCATTCATTCATTCATTCATTCATTCGTTCATTCATTCATTCGTTCGTTCGTTCATTCGTTCATTCATTATTCATTCACTGTTTCCAACGACGACGTCGTAAGACGCAGAATACAAAAAAATACTTTGCGAGACAAAAGACAGCCCGAGATGGGACTAAGGTCTTGCTTAACGTGGTCAATAATGCAACATCAAATCGTTTCGAGATTGTGTGTATAGGCCTACACATAAATAAATTTAGACTGGTCAATGAAATGCGCCAATGTGTACACGATTTAGGAGCTGCTGGCAAGAAGCTTTTTTCGAGAGGTTTTCAGAAGGCAATGCATGAGTTAAAAGCCCAATTCTTTCGATTGCTCGCCCTCCACAGACTGTGTTCCGTTTTCAGGGAATTCGTGGATATGGTCTAGTTCTGTGCAAAGGATTCTGAGTTCCGAATGCGGTTTTGCTGAGAAGCGGTCGTCGATTTGTGCCTTTTGCATTACGATAATTGCGTTAGAAAAGCTTCCAAAGTAGACGATATTATAAAACTGATCGGATACATACAGAAACGCATAAACACATATATAGATGCATACACCCAACATACATACATACATGTTTACTTACATTCATACACGTGCACTTCTGAAATTTGTAAAGGGCGTCGTCGAATTTCAGTTGTATTAAGTTGCGCTGCATTGTACAAAACTGAGCATTCTGAAAACATGCGTTTTCAGTAGCATGTTATATGGATGTGAGGTTTGGGTAATAACGAAAGACGTTGGAAGAAGAACAATGACCTTCAAGAGATAATGTTATAGGAAAATTAGGAAAATAGGATGGACACAAAAGGTAAGCAACGCAGAGCTATACAGACGGATACATCTCAGAGAACTTGATACAGAAGATAGTTCAGAGGAAACTGGGATTATTTAGTCACATATGTAGAATGAGCAACGATAGGAAGATCAAGACATTAGTGTTCGGAATGATGGATGGACCAAACAAGAGAGGACGACCCCACAAAGAATGGGTAGACGATATAATCGAATGGTGTGGAACATCACTCCAGGAGCTGAGTCACGCCGCACTGGAAAGACAACAGTGGAAGAGCATAGTGAAAATGGCATCGGACACTTACGGGCGTTGTACCCATGGTTTATGATGTTGATGACGATGATGATGATGATGGTGGTGGTGATGGTGATGATGATGGTGATGGTGATGGTGGAGATGATGATGATGATGATGATGGTGATGTTTTGTTTACATACATACAAACACCTGTATCTATGTAATAGTCTCAGACGAGATTATCCTGAGCTCACGATGGACTGATTTCTGCCTGGTGGGGTAGTTCATCAGTCGATCTAATGTCATTAGGTTCAATCCAATAAAAAATGCTCTTCCTCCTTCTCCTCTAAGCAGATTATAATCCTTTGCGGCAACATCTGCGCGAATTCGCAGACATTTGTAAACACTTGTATGCAGACTGTTTGTTGTTCGTGGCCCTGTCTGTCTGTCTGTCTGTCTGTCTGTCTGTCTTTCCATGTGTGTGTGTCTGTGTGTCTGTCTGTCTGTACTTACAAATGCTGTTGGGATTTATTAATCATAAAAATCTAGGATGGGTAATATTAACAAATCGGTTTAATAAAAGAAACTAGTTTTCTTGTACCGCAAACTTGACGGAAGTGATATATCGTTCCCCGAAGACAGCTTACCTTATCCTAACTTACCTTAACGCCACCTAGTGTGACAATGTAATTGTGTATAATGTGTATGTGTGACATGTCATTCTAACACATATATGCACTCATGCATGCATCTATAAATATATACATACATATATACATATTTGTACATACATATATATATATATATATTGACTTGTTGTTCGTTCAAGTTTGTCTATAAAGATTCTATATTCCGTGCATCCATGAGTCCTCGACACACAAAGAGGTGATTGTATGATCGTGCTTGGTGTCGTTTGCCCGTTATCTTAGCGCTTCGTATGGAGTGTATTATTCAACAGATGCCTTGCTTTCCTTTAACGACATCCGGTGAATTTAAGGTCAGTGACCTGGAAATCATATAGCGCCATTAATAACACATTGGGATTTTAAATCAGACAGCTTTCTAGAAATCCTAAGTGACGTTATGGCACAATAACTTCCGCTCCATTTTTCTTTGCCGAGGCCTCTCTCGTTTCCTTATATACATATATATATATATATGTATATATATCTGTGTATGTGTATATATGTGTATATATACATCGTATGTATACATCATGCATCTGTGTATATTTGTATGTATAAAGACATTTATATGGGGATTTCTCGTGCAGCGGTATCTTTCCTATCTGAGGAAGTGAGACGAAAGAGATAGCGTGACAAAGTGTTTTGAGCGTAATCAAGCGTAACGTTTCGTGTATGCATCGAAAGATCTCGACTTTCTATTGTCTCGAATGACTTTATTGGAACATTATGCAAAACAGTATAATATTTTAGGCAAAACATTATGCATTTCCATTTGCAGTAGCAAAAAAGAGTACATGAGGCAGTTAACCCAAATTTCAACAGACGTCGATTATTAACACTGACCCACGCCATGGGTACATGACTACACCATGGATACATGAGATGATATACGATACGCATAGCATATATCACAAATATGTCCAAAACCGGATTAACCAGTGTGCAACGTATGCAAATGGAACTCCCTCTGATAGGGCCTCCCAAAAGGAATTCCGTACTAGTTGTGTACCGCCATAAAATTCTGACTCGCTGTGTGACAGAGGCCGTGTGCATAGTTTTCATAAGGTCAAAGTAGACGTGGTGTCATTGAAACAACACGCATAGCCTACTTCGACGCATATCACTGACACTGACATTGATATTGACACTGACACTGACATATCACTGACACTGACATATCACTGACACTGACATATCACTGACACTAATTCTACGTAAATACCCAAATATTTTGCGGAACGGTGTCCATCGGTAATGCATTTGGTCAGTGATCATACAGTTGCGGGTTTGATTCCGTTTAACGACCTTGAGCAAGTTGTTAGCTCACATCGTGCCTCTGTCACGACGCAGCATAATTCGGTAGAGGCGTAAGCTGGGTAGTAAACGGCAAGTCCTGCTATGCAGGACCAGGACCTGGGAATTCGTCCACTGCCGGCCCAAGGGCCAAGAAAAAGATACGACCGCCTCCTCTACGTCTAACTTATGGGATATGGGATACTTTACTTTTTTACTTTTTTACCCAAATATTTTATACGTAGATCATATTTAATGACTAATTAAGACTTGGAGGAAATTAAGCCGTGGAATTTATTTTAATTAGAGGTGGGCATCGATTAAAATTTTTAATGGAAATTAATCACACGATTAAAAATTTTAATCCTGCAATTAATCGCAATTTAATCGCATTATGTATTTAGCTGCATTGCGCCCATTTTAAATTAATTTTCATGCCACCTGCTTATATCGTCATCGTAAGCGGATTATTTCGCTATGCAATAACTTCACATAATCTTCATGTCAAATTGATTCGGTCTCATTTATTCTTTCCATCAACAGCGGACAATAATCCTCCAAGAATGCATCTGATCATAGTGTGTCGAAGAATCACGCATATCACATCACACAGAAATTTTCGTAACAGGCGACATGGAAAGCTCTGCTACGTACTTAAACAAAAAGTCTTTGGTCTGTTTGATGTTGGCCAATCACGTGTTACATCAGTTCCGTCCGCCTGGCATTACTTTTCAATTTCAAGACTGCAACAATTGGAAATGATGACATGAGACATGTAAACATGAAAACAATTCTGTTGGAGAAAATCGTACAGCGAAGACTTTGATGACCAGGTCTCATGTGGAGTGAATGCCAGCTGATAGAATCCCAAACAGTGCACTACATGTGAGATTCGAAAGAGAGGTAAACAAAGGAAGATCATGACTGCGCTGGATTGGCAACATAAACTAGGACACAACAAGACTTGGACATAACAAGACTTGGACACAACAAGACTTGGACATAACAAGACTTGGACATAACAAGACTTGGACACAACAAGACTTGGACACAACAAGACTTGGACATAACAAAACCGACAAAACAAGACTTGGACAAAACAAGACTTGGACATAACAAAACCGACAAAACAAGACTTGGACAAAACAAGACTTGGACATAACAAGACTTGGACACAACAAGACTTGGACATAACAAGACTTGGACACAACAAGACTTGGACACAACAAGACTTGGACATAACAAAACCGACAAAACAAGACTTGGACAAAACAAGACTTGGACATAACAAAACCGACAAAACAAGACTTGGACAAAACAAGACTTGGACATAACAAGACTTGGACACAACAAGACTTGGACATAACAAGACTTGGACATAACAAGACTTGGACACAACAAGACTTGGACATAACAAAACCGACAAAACAAGACTTGGACAAAACAAGACTTGGACATAACAAAACCGACAAACAAGACTTGGACAAAACAAGACTTGGACATAACAAGACTTGGACATAACAAGAATTGGACATAACAAGACTTGGACAAAACAAGGCTTGGACAAAACAAGAGTTGGACATAACAAGACTTAGACATAACAAGACTTAGACATAACAAGACTTCGACATAACAAGACTTCGACACAACAAGACTTGGACTAGACATAACAGCAGCAATTAGTTTAACAAATGACTGAAAATGGAAATAATTTATTCGCACCCATCGCCATCACATTTTGGTCACTGATCGAAAGGTAGACCTCTACCGGTTGCCGAAAAATTGAAACAGGTCAGCGTTCTATAACTTGGAAAGTGTCCTCAAGGTGAGATAAAACGTTTCAACATAGACGCTGGAATAAACTTAAAGCAACCCAAGTTGACTTCCAACCCTTCCTTTCACTCATTCGGGTATTCATTAATTCGTTTGTTCATTCATTCTTCTCTTGTGATTTTACATTGCATGTTGTTGCAAAGTGAAGGCGTTTGTCTCGCGCTAATAAAGTTTACTTAAACTCACTTGCGCCTCACTTGTAGGATATGAGATACTTTACTTACTTACTTACTTACTTACCTACATTCTTTACTTTAATTACTGAATTTGTAAGTATAAACCATGAAGTTTTCATGGCCACATGCTCAGCTTGCTTAGTCTCAAAGCAATAAATTTGCAAGTGAACGACCCACAGTAATCACTTCTTCGAGAGAGGTGCTATAAAATTGCACTGATTCGCGTCTGAAATGTGTAATAGGGGGCTTAGCGACAAGCTGTTCTGTCTCACCTCAGCCGCTGAGTTGACCAGATCTGTCGGCTGAGAGCGGTAGACACCTGTCTGGGTAATTGGATAATAAAACCTTCACTTGCGTCACACGTCTGGAATTCTAGAATAGGCTGAGAGTTAGCGGATGCATTCAACTACTCGTGTAATTGTAATTGTAATTGTAATCTGACATTTATAAAGCGCCACTTCAAGAATAGACTCATCAGAGTCGCTCCCGACCCGAACCAGTGAGACCACTGGAAAATAATACAGACTTCAGGCGCTTGCGAAACTGCGGAAGAGACAAACTGAGGAATACTAGCCGGAGCTCTCGGGAAAGGCGATTCCAGCTATTGGGTCCAACATAGGCAAAGCTTCTAGACTGCGCTGTAGCAGTGCGCATACGAGGGACAGTCAGAAGTCCAAGGGAGGCCGACCGGAGAGTGCTACGGCCTGGAACCAAGGAGACTCGTGGTCTATCAATCACAAAAAACCCTCTGTTTGTCTCTCCTCAGGCTTCCATTCAAAACTAAAATCCCACCTTTTCAAGAAATCTTACTCTGATCCGTACAATCTGCCGCCTTCCCATTTCTCTCAACCTAAAGAAAACCCACCCTAACAGCTCCTCTGTTCAATCTGCCGCCTTCCAATTTCTCTCAACCTAAAGATAACCCACCCTAACAGCTCCTCTGTCTCCTTCTCTCTCTCTCTCTCTCTCTCTCTCTCTCTCTCTCTCTCTCTCTCTCTCTCTCTCTCTCTCTCTCTCTCTCTCTCTCTCTCTCTGGTCTTCCGGCAATAGGACCTTGTTCTCATTGATCAACCCTTCTGACTTGACGCAGCGCTCGTGAATAAACTGGTTCCCTGCGCTTAGTCTTTAAGTAGCTTCTGAGAAAATTTCGAGTTTACGATCGGCGAGAAGCCCAGCAGTCGTGTCATAGGTGATAATTCTACAAGACAGCTTGGCGCGAATATCCATCATTTAGCAAGGCAGGTGCTGGGTTTGCCATGAATTGAGCGACCCCAATGCTTTCACCGGCGGAATCCTTAGTCGAAGTGGTTTATTTACTATTGCGCGGCTCAAAAGCCACGCTGGCGGTATTAAGAACAGCTCATAGAAGTTTTTAGATTAGATTCGCTTAGATTAGAGTAGATTAGTTTTATTGATTAGATTAGAGCAAAAGACAAATGCTTTTGTCTTGTGATCAGCTGGACGAAGCCCGTTTGAGTGGTTCGTAAACTGCGCTGTTCTTGTATATACAGTAGCATCCGGAAAAAGACAGACGCCTGAAGCAATTATTGAATTCGTTGCGTTGCAGAGTGGATGACGGTGGACTCGTTTTCACGCGATTATGTCGACGAGCATTTACGCTTCACATGCGTCTGCTTTTAGAAGACATTTCCTTATTGAGTTTGTTTGTGCCTCTTTCCTTCCTTCCTTATTCTTCCTTCCTTCCTTATTCTTCCTTCCTTCCTTATTCTTCCTTCCTTCCTTATACTTCCTTCCTTCCTTTCTTCCTTCCTTCCTTCTTTCCTTCTTTCCTTCCTTCCTTCCTTATACTTCCTTTCTTCATTCCTTATTCTTCCTTCCTTCCTTATTCTTCCTTCCTTCCTTATTCTTCCTTCCTTCCTTATGCTTCCTTCCATCCTTTCTTCATTTCTTCCTTCCTTCCTTCCTTCTTTCCTTCCTTCCTTCCTTCCTTATACTTCCTTTCTTCCTTCCTTCCTTATTCTTCCTTCCTTCCTTATACTTCCTTCCTTTCTTCCGTCCTTCCTTCCTTTCTTCCTTATACTTCCTTTCTTCATTCCTTTCTTCCTTATACTTCCTTATAACCTTCCCTTCTTCCTTCCTTCTTTCCTTCTTTTCTTTCATCCTTCCTCCTTTCTTCCTTCTTTCCTTCCTTCTTTACTTCCTTCTTTCCTTCCTTTCTTCCTTCTTTTCTTTCTTTCCTTCTTCATTCCTTCCTTCCTTCCTTTCTTCCTTCCTTCCTTCTGTCACTTTTTCGTGCAGTCTTTTCCTTCAGCCCATTCGTTCTTTAGTCCTTCCATTCTTCCTTCCTTCCTACTGTCCGTCCGTCCTTCCATCTACCCACCGTCCGTCTTCCTATCCGTCCTTTTGTCTGTCCTTCCAGCTTCGCGTGCGGCTGTTCATCCTTCCCCTAATGTCTGGGCGTTTCGAGTGTAAAGGCACGCGACGGCTGCAGAGAATGTTTCGAAGGGCCATGAAAATCTCAATTATGCGGATGACACACTGATTGGCTGTAGGAACCGCAAAGAGATTTCCCTTGGGACTGCTACGGTGGCCGCGAAGGAACCACTCGCAGCCAACTAGAACTAACGCACCGTCTTCAAAGCACTTCCTTTGGAGAACACAGTCTCTCTGTGCAGTGCATATACTGATAACCAAACGCGTTAAAGTATCTCCTTAAAGCAGACACTCGTGTGGCCTAATAAGATGCAGAATGTCTGGTTACGTGGCCTAAATGTAGACATTTTTGTATCACAAACTGCAGACATGTGTGCTTGTATATTTAGAGAGTGTTAACTAATTTTTTAAATTTTCTGAGCACTTTAAAGGCTGTAATAGACTTCTTAGGAAAAGGCTTTTTAGTTGCATGTCAGGGAAACGGTATAAACTCTAACTCCCTGATAAGATATAAGGAGTATACACAATGCAAACATATATAATACATATATGTATTTAAATGTAATGTTATATATATATATTGCAATGTAAATCTATATATAAGCATTATTTATTAAAATATATATAATGCAATGCTATGCACTAAATATTCTACAGTGTTGTGTGCTGTAACTACATCTAGATATAACGCTACGCGATATAATGTATTCGTGATGACGTTTCCAAGGCAATGTAATATAAAACAAATGCAGTGTAATGTAATGATGCACATATATATAATTTAATATTGATCACTTACATAGCGCCCACACATTTTGAGCCAGCTAATTATTTAAGTAAGAAAAACATTGTTGAAACTTGCCTAATGTCTGTATCGGATGACGATTTGATCCTTGTTGAAATCGTTTCATTCCATGTATATAAGCAGTTCAAAAGCAGTTCACAGTAGCAGTTCTATATATCACTAGATGTAGCAGTTTAGCTCCACCATCAACTTAGCAGGTAGATCGCTAGATATGCAAGCTAGTACTTCAGATACGATATTAATACGTAGCAGTCTTTTAGAAGTTATCTTTTAGTAGCAATCTCTTAGTAGCAATCTCCTAATAGCAATCTCTTGTAGTATCGATCTATATCCTCTGTCTAGCTATTTGCAGATCAACTTATCAGTGAATAGCACTTTGTAGTACCTATTTGCGATAAACCTAGAAGCAGATAGCATTCTGCATTTCAATTAGCAGCTCAAAGTAGATGTTACGATTGGCAAACTATCACGTACGTTGATCAAGGTTTGTAGCTCCGATTGGCAGTTCCACTAGCAGTAGATAGCACCCGCTTGGCAAGCAAACGCCAGATATTGCCTCTGTCTGCGAGTCGCACGAGGCAATCAAAGCACACGAACTATTAGAGTATCCTTCCGCCGCGTGCTTTGCGAGATTCTTCCGCGTGCCGAATAAATCAGTCTCTCGTCCTGACGTTGGCTATTACTAATACCATCCATCTCGCATTCAGTTGTTTCGCTTGCGGCATTCTCTTTGCACTTCCTTCAGTCCATCCATCTGTCCCTCCATTTGCCCCAACCACGTGTGTCTCCGTTTGTCACTCTATCCGTCCTTGCATCCATCACTCTGTCCCTCAACCTGTCCCTCCAATTATATATCCGTTCGGTCCTCCATATGCCCTATAATTGATTCTTATATCTGTCACTCTACCTGTCTCTCAATTTCTCCCTCTATATGTCATTCTGTCTGTCTGTCTGCCTTCCTGTCTGCCTACCTGTCTGTCTTTCTGTCTTTATGTCTACCTGCCACGCACTTGCATACTTACATAGTATTACACATATTCATCCATCTGTCTGTCTGTCTGTCTCTTTGTCTGTGTGTCTGTCTGTCTGTGTGTCTCTCAGTTCGTGCGTTTCATTGCCTGTCATTCGTATTACCATCCATTTGTCCAAACATTTAGTCCGTTCATAGGTCCTTCCGTTCCATAGGTCCGTCCCTGTTTAGGGTTCGTCCGTCCGTTACGTTTAGCCATCTTGCCGCAAGATATCTGAGAGCAGCTGCCGAAAAACAGAAGACTTCCGTTTCTCATTCTCTGCTCCGTATTTTTATGATTATCTCGGTAACGCTGGATATCTTATAATCATCATCATCATCATCATCATCATCGTCATCATCAACATCATCATCATCATCATCAGCAGCAGCAGCAGTCCACTTCCTGTCGTTGGATATTTTCAGTCAACGTCTGTCTCTGCCTATCTCTGTCTGTCTGCCTGCCAGTCTGTCTGTCTGTCTGTCTGTCTGTCTATCTGTCTGTCTGTTAGTCTGTCTGTCTGTCTGTCTGTCTGTCTCTATACTTCTTCCTCTGCCTCTATATTTGGCTTTTTCGCTTCCTTTATATCCGTATATAAACGTATGTAAGTATGTATGCGTTATGCATGGATGGAAGAATATATATGCATATATGTAATACTATGTAAGTAGGTATGTGCGTGTATACATTATTATTATTAATTAATTAATTAATTAGTTAATTTATTAATTATTATTTATTATTATTATTTATTATTATTATTTATTATTATTATTATTTATTATTATTATTATTATTATTATTATTATTATTATTATTATTATTATTATTATTATTATTATTACTCAGTTATACATACCCTATTATTTATCATTGTTATTATTGGTCTCTCAGGAACGAAATAATTGAGTTAAGAGCATAATTGATCCATAGAGAAATCAGGCAACGTCCAAGTAGTTTTCGCACCCAACTAAAACAGCAATACTATTATTAGTAGTATTTAATTTATTATTATTAATTTTTTACCCAAAGTAGAAATTATCCCTCACGAACTAAAATTATGACTGCTATTTTCATTATATTTTATATTTACTTTATATTTTACTATATCACAGAAGTTTATGTATAATTCATATTTTCTTTATATTATTGCAGTTCTAATCCCTTAGGATTTAAAAAATGTCCGGAGATTACGGAATTATATCTGGAACGGTTAATCCTCGTCGAGACCTGACAGGACGTAAGTGTTGCGGAAGATGACAGCAATAAAGAGTTGGATTTCAATCGCAAGGCTTAGAGAAATTAAAAGAGCATTATTTTTTAATGTCCGGAGAAAATGAGAAATCTTCTGGAACTGCTACATCTTGTCAAGTTCCGGTATGGCAAAATGATTATATTTATTATTATAATTTGTATTCCACTCAAGTAAGGCAGCTATGCTATTTTCGGAATTCAGGAAATGTCCAAAGGTTTAACAACTGGACTACTAAAAATAAAACTATTACTTCATTTCTATAATCATTAGCTTTGTTAGTTTTCCCGAATTACATATGAACCCTCGGGATTTAAAAACTTATTGGAGATCAGAAGCAGCATCTGGAACACTCGTCGAGTTCAGGCACAAAGACTGTTATTAGTATTATTATAATTACGCAGAAGTTTCTAAAGTTCATACTTATATTTTACACAAATGCAGATTCTAGACAAATATGTGCATGCACTTATGTATTCAATATGCACTCTATGCGTCTGGATATTGCCGTCACTGGTCTGCGAGGATAAGGCTATCGTTGATACAAAGTTCACCGATCTTATATGTCATTAAGTCAGATGAATGCTTCTCAGTAACCTGAGGTTTATAACCATCTTAGACAAATAAGAGGATAGATTTACTGAGATGCACTCGATGCCAATTAGATTTTTAAAAACATGATCAAAAACGAAACCAACCTCGAGATAATTATGCAATAACATAAAAAACATAACATAAAATATCACAACATAACATATCATAACATAACATAATCATAACAGAACATCATAACATGACGTAACGTAACGTAACATAACATAACATAGCATAACAAAACATGACATGACATAACGTAACATAACGTAACGTACCGTAACAGAACATAACATCGCATAACATAACGTAACGTATCATAACATAACGTACCGTAACATAACATAACATAACGGGGGTTTTAAGTGGAGCATGTTAGCCGATTGGTTATAAGGCGCTCGACATATAACGCGGAGTGTACAGGTTCGAGCCTCCCTCGGAAGGTTACTGTGTAGGGACCTTGAGCAAGTCCTTCACCTACAATTTCTCAGCGCCATCGATTGATTCTTAGTCATTAGGCAGTGGCGCTTAATAAATGCAGAATTAATTAATAATAAGTGACTCAGAAGACAGTCCATATGTGTTATAACCACGGCAGTTCACAGGATGTATTCAACGGCCAATTCGTTCTGGCTTTTTCTTGAAAGCTACAGTGATGTCGGCTGAGATAATGCTATCATCTAAATTATTCCTCAAGTCTACAACTCTTGCACGAACGCATTTCTATCCTAAAGTTGCTGACAGTTTCTTAAATAATTTATATCTGTAGCATCAGATCGCCTTATTGGTGCTAATCCAGAGGGACTGCTTCCTTTTCCGTGATTTTCTTAAAAGCTTCAATCAAATCTCTTCTGCTTCTTTCTCCGATGTTATTATCTCACACCTTTTCAGCCTTTCCTCGTATCTCAGATCTCTTTAGCACCAAAGCATTTCCTAACTTAAATAACAGACACGTGATATATTTACACAGGCCTATAATATATGTATATGTGTAGCCTATATGTTCACCATATGTTAGCGCTTATATGTCATATACTGTGAAAGAAAGAAGAATCCTTAAATTCTTGTTGAATTAACTATCTAAACATTAAAAATTTCTATAAAATTAAAACTGTTTTAATCGTGACTATAACACCAACTCAATTAAAAATTTTCAAGTCTCTGTTAAAAAATAAACTCACACTGACGCAAACTGTAAGACAAAAATACCTTCTGAACGACTTAAAAGTTAAAACCCAAAATGGCGACCAGCTGATAATCGATGCTGCAATGATTCAGTGGTGTTCTCGTCTTTAAGCAAACGTTGATCCGAATAAAGACAATTCAAACATATATTACAAGTAAACTATAAATAATTTAAATTTGTTATCACTGAACTAAATTCCAGCAGTTTTTGGTAAGACTTTAATAATATTTTCAATTAGTTATTGAAATAACCCTGGGGTTCGTGTTTATCCGTTCACCGAGTATATATATGCTACATTAGTATATATTATTTTATAAAGGATATATGAGATAATGAATGCATAATGAATGCTTTATGAATATATAATGAATGCATAATGAGTGCGTGTAACTGAATGTGGACCTTTATACTGTCTCATTAATGTTTATGCAGTTGTTTACGAGTGACCGGTTTTGAGTCGGAAATATATTCTGATGTTGACATCAGAAATGGCTTTAATTAAACAACTATCATCTTGTTTTTACATGAGGCCAATTTCCAAATCAATTTTCTCCTCATTGTCTCATATGAGTTAAAGACCACTCGGCTGTAAGACGCAGTTCGGGTATATGGCCCGTAGATGTGTGCGTGGATGTATGTGTCGATATGTATGGATGTCTGTGCGTGTCAGTCTGTGTCTTCGTTTAGTTCTGTATGTCTGTGTTTGTGTCTTATACGTCTGTTTCTTTCTCCAGTTACGTGCCTGTACGTTTTTATAGGACGTTTTAGGAATCTGTCACAGAAACAAGTTACCCCTGTCTTTCTCTGTCTCTGTCTGTGTAAGTCTGTCTCTATCTCTGCCTCTCTCTTTCTTGTTCTCTCTACCTCTATGTTTCTGTATGCTTCTCTTTCCTTCTCACTGTCACTCTATATATGTATATAATTGCCTCTCTCTCTCTCTTTTGCTCTCTCGGTTTCCGTGTTTCTGTATCCAACTCGTTCTTTCTGTCTTTCTCTGTCTCTCTTTCTCTCTGTTTTGATATGTCTCTCTCTTTATCTCTCTTTCTTGCTCTCTCTCTATCTCTATCTCTGTTTCCGTGTATTTATGTCCAACTCTTTCTTTCTGTCCTTCATTCTTTCTCTTTTTTCTCTCTCTGCCTCTCTCTCTCTCTTTCTTTTGATTTCTCTCTCTCTCTCTCTCTCTCTCTCTCTCTCTCTCTCTCTCTCTCTCTTAATCTCTCTTTCTTGCTCTTTCTCTGTCTCTGTCTCTGTGTATTTGTATCCAACTCTTTCTTTCAGTCCTTCATTCTCTCTCTTTTTCTTTCTCAATCTGCCTGTCTCTCTCTCTCTCTCTCTCTCTCTCTCTCTCTCTCTATCTATCTATCTATCTCTGTTTCTCCATTCCTCTCTTTCTGTCTGTCTCTGTTCTCTGTTGTTTTCTCTCTAAACCTATATTTATCTTCTTGTCACTCTCTTCTAATTTCCATTGAAGGAACAACAAGTCATTGTTCTCCAGTTCCTCCTGCGCTATAGAAATATTCATTCTTGTCTTTGACTAATAACAAGCAGCAGATTGCATTCTTTTCCCTGCGGTCTACATTTAATTTTTCCTTACAAACACATCGTTTCTCTTGTGCAATGAATAACAGGAAAATTAGACCAATTTAGTCAATAAACTCTCCATAACAGATGCCCAGTCATTTTTGCTTTACAACGGTTGCTTTGTTTTTCGCGATCAAACAGTTGCGTCGAACTGTTGACTGTCAGTGCTAACACATAAATTTGAAGTAAGTAAGTAAGTAATGCATTTGTTAACAAGTCATGCGTCTATCGATTGAGCGAGGAATCGTAGGCTGTCAAAACGAAGCCAATAGGCAGGAAGGGTTCAGTTCCAGGTCAAGATCAAAGAGTTAGGCAGGCATGCAGTTAGATGACTACGGTGGGTGGTGTTAGGAATTGGATCTGTGGGATAGATAAGGGGAAAAGAGGGATCAGGGTAGGACCTGCGGAAGAGAGTTGTAATAGCTTACCTCACACTATGTTAAAACTCCGACTTCATCAAAATACAGTACTAAATTTTTAGGAACCTACATGTGAAAGGTAACATTCCGACTATAGATGACCTCTTCCTTTAACAAGAGGGTATTTAAAATACGCAAAACCTAGAAAATATGCTATTACTGTATCATTCTATTTCTGTCTACCTCTCTGACCTTTGGATTTCGACATGGAACCAAACCTGACCTTACCCGCCCATCGATTTTGTTTTGACTGAGCGCCTGTGAATAAGCTGGTTCCCGCAACTTAGCTTTCATTGCGCGCTGTATTAATGTTTCACATTACGATTACGATTCGTATGTGTACGAATGATATCAGATTAGAATAGATTGGGCTCCTCCTATAATCTCCTGCCTGCAATATACCCAAAATAGCAAGCTATTTTGACATATGCACTGCATAATCTACTGCATAGGCGGTCATTTTTGTCACGTGAATTTTTACGTCATCGTCAAAATAGCAGAGGTTCCTCCAAGTGTCTTTAATCTATGCGCTTCAAGAAGCTTCATTACTTAAGTTAATACAGATCAAGTTTTGATGTATCTATGCACCGACTGCGCTGGGCAGTGAGACCTTTAACATTTCGCAATTTTTGAGATGGAATTGGTTCGTATTGCCAGAGAACAAGCAGCCGACCGTTTTATCAACTGTTTGGAATGAATTGAGTTTTTCTCTTAGCAGAATTGTTGAATTAAAAAAATCCTTCCCAAAAGATATTATAGTATCGTTTATTATTACCTGTTCACTTGTTTTATGATAATTATGAGTAATATTAATAATAATAATAATAATTTATTATTATTATTTGTGTGTATGTGGCAGACTGTGATTGTAATTATTAATTATTTTAGTAATCAATGAAAAAACTCTCTCTATTATTGTTATTATTATTATTATCATCATCATCATTATTATTACTACTACTACTACCATTGCTACTACTACTACTATTCTGTTATTTCTGCATTTATTAAACGCAACTATCTAATCACTAATCCCTCCCTAAGAGAGATTAATTCCACCCAGAAGGAGAGACTATCTAATCCCTAAGCATCAACCGATGGCGCTGAGCAACTGCGAGTGAATTGCTCGTACATAATGTTGATGTACATGCTGTACATTAAAGACCGACATATGTGAATACAGAAGTGAGAACATAACATACGTGAATGGCATATTTTGAGGCAGCTTCAACAAAGAGTCGTTGTTCTGCTCTTGCCTTTACGTTAATGGGAAACGACACGAGATTCGGTCTATTATGAGCTCGTGGTTCTTCTCCGTTCCTATTATACTCCTCCATTCTTCCTTCTTTCTGTCTCCCCTCGTCTATTTCATCGGCTGATCCACCTCGACCTGTTCTATTGTTGCCGGTGCAATACACTTGACACTGGGCTTGTATACTGGCCCAGAAAAAGTCATATGTGGGCCTACTCATGAGATAGGCCAAGTTGATTAGCCTACAAATGTAAGAATACAGGTAACAGTTACTGTAAAAAATTATTTGTAGAGCTATTACAGATAAAGGTTATTGTAAAAAATATTTGTAGAACTAACATGAAGGTAACGGTAACAACACACCTGCTCAGGTGTGTTGTTACCGTTACCTTCATGTTTCAGAGAAGCTTCTATAGAGACGTGTAGACAAGTGTTTACCGTTACCGTTAGTTCGATCGTGGTTTGTGGTGTCAGATCGGGAACGCCTCTAATGTGTTTCTCTGAAAGGGCGCTATATAAATCTGTAATTACAATTACAGTATCACCTATATTTAAGTGCAACCATACGTGCGCTTTGGACGGTGGCTATTGTTTGAATGGTCAACTTGAATCCAGTCTGAACTGACTGTGTTGAGCCCACATATATACACGTATAAATTGTACACGTTTTTCTATAGCGGCCGATATGACCTACACCCGCGCACAGGTGAGATCCTTCACCACCGCTACACGCCATTTAAGGTCCCGGCGCACGGACCGTACTAGCCCGAGATTCAAATCTCTGAAATAAGCCACGACCGGGACGCGAACCTGGGATCCTCACGCATCGAGGCTTCCTTGGCGTACGCGCTTACTGATGTAGCTAACTAGGCCAGTATAGTAGTAGTTCCTCAGTTTAACGACATCTTATGGCATCAAAGGCCGTTGACGTCGCTCTCCTCCTTTACCCAGGCTTGGGACTGGCACTACACAACTAAAAAGAGTGGCGGAGTTTATATATATATATATATACACACACACATATATATATATAATATGCATGTATATATATATATACGGTCTGCGACTACAAAGTCTCGGGTTCGATAACGAAGCGACGAGCCAGGATCTTTGGAGTGGCGTCAACAGTCAATCACGGAGAGGTTATGCGACCAATCGGCCAGCTGCAGACAAATGCCTTTCCTACACAGACCTGGTAGAAGATCGCACAAGATAGCTACGGTGAACGTAAACAAGCCAGCTGGCGCCACCTATCCAATTGTATACATACACTCACATACATGTGCATACAAAGTCGTGGATCTAAGCGTTTAGAAAATTAGTTAAGCAGCTGTACCTATCTTCGTCGAATTTACCTTCTTTTGCCATTTTTAGTTTCCCGAGATTTTCTATGAGCTCATTTAGTGTATAGGTTTTACGGCCTAATTTTAATCTCCAGGTTTTTATCTTTCTCTTGATTTCATCTTTCTTTCATTATTTTTTGATTTCATGAGATTAGTTTTATTATTCATTTATTTGTAATTTTTATTCATTATTTTATTATTATTATTTATTTATTTAGAAACTTCTATAGCGCCTGTGTCTAAAGCACAAAGCATCAACCGTTGGGGCACCAAATTCAAGCCGTAGCCAGGTCTATTTCCAGAAAGGCAGTCCGCATTCCACTCCGTTACCTTAACCAATGATTTGTCCCTCCCCAATTCAGATGGGGCTCTGATGGCCCGTTCATACCCACCCTGGTGTACACACCCATGGTAGATAGGTGCACGTGAGCACATAAGAGCGTGCAATCTACTTCAAAGGCATTCATAGTTCACGTAATTATATCGCACGAGAAATCAAACTGATTTCCTCATTTTGAGCTTCTGTGCTTTTTCCACATCCGTGGCTAATGTTCCGGAAACAGCGTCTCTGTGACAGTCGATCGCTTCTTCGATCCTACACCTGGAGATGAAAATAATTGAGTGCACGCTTTGTATCCACGCATGTATCTCTGTGCGTGTACATATATATATATAGTATTGCATAGGGATGTACCGAATATTCGCTTCGAGGCCGAATAGTGGGCCAAAAAGCTATTCGTATTCGGCCGAATAGTGATAATCACCTATTCAGTACAGCCCTAGTATTGCATACATAATATTATATATTCATATTATATATAATATGTAATCGTGTTTTTCATGAATATTTCTTACATAACTCCCAACCTCAGTCTTATTCTATCAGACCATGGGGTAACTTCTGTGGCCCATTTACATCAAATGCATTGAACTGGCAATATTGAACGCGTTACCTGTGCGCATTCGAAATTTGCATTTATTTTTTTAAACAACTGCGTAGTTTTTTAAATTGTGAAATACAACTCTAATGTGTAATAAACTGTATATTTTCAATTCTTATGTTTCATTCATTGCTTAGATCACGAGTAGGCCTGTGACCATTTTTGGCTTCCTTTAGTTATGATACTCGCTTTTGTTAAGATCTATCGGAATTCGACTGGCTTTTCCAGTGGTTCACGACTTTGATTACGACTTCTCTTCGTTATGATTTCTGATCTTTTCCAGGTTGTATTCCTTGGTTTCTCTTCGAACACGCTCGTTACCAAGCGACTGTTGTTGTGCGTTTATTAATGTCGGATATGTTACGGCGACGAGACCGAACGGCGAACTCAAGTAGCGTGACTAACGGCGGGTTAATGAAAGCGCAAGACTAACTCCATCTAACGCTGAATAATTAAAGGGCGCCATAATGAAATTACGCAAACATTCAGTACATAGACAGATAGATAAACAGATGTGCGCGCGTGCGCGTGATTGTGTGGTGTGTGTACGTGTGCGTGCGTGCTTGTGCGTGCATGCGTGTGTAGGTGTGCGTTTGTGTGTGTGTGTGTGTGTGTGTGCGGGTGCGTGCAGAAGCACGTGCATTCCATATTCACTTATGAATCGCGCTGGTTTTGATGAAATGTAAGGTAAGATAAAGTAAGATCTTATCTAATCTAATGACTTCTATAGCGCCGTTATCATAATGCACAAGGCATCAATAGATGTGAAATCGTTATCATAATCCATTGGCGAAGCGGGGTCGAATTCCTATAACTCAGAGCCGGGGCAATGGCCGGATATGATATGGACGGAATGATCTTTAAGATAAGGTAAGGTAAGGTACGGTAAGGTAAGGTAAGGTACCTGAGACAGAGCATGCTTTAAGTTTTTAAAAACTATTTTTCTAACAGTGTTTTTACGCGTTGGCAAAAATGGTGCGTCCCTGCTCAAGCAGACAATGCGGCGTGTCGTTAAGGGCTGTCTTCTGATGAGCATGCATGGTGACTTCAAGGTGAGCCACATGTAAGTGGCTTCCATCTGGCTTAACGATGTCCTTCAGTACCTGTCTGCTACATCATCTTCTGTCTGATTAGAAGAGCGATGAGAGATTTAGATCTTTTCCCATTGTAATTGAAAGTGCTTCAAATGCCAGTCACAGGGTGCAAAGAATTTAATAGGCTCTTGCAACGCACTGTCCGTGTATGAAATATGCATGCATGCATGTATGCATTCACGTATATTTATATATTCGTGTATTTATATATTCGTGTATGTATGTATGTATGTATCTATCTATGTATGTATGTATCTATGTATGTATGTATTTATGTATGTATGTATGTATATATATATATCTATGTATGTAGGTATCCATTTATGTACGTATTTATGTATGTATGTATGTATATATATATATCTATGTATGTAGGTATCCATTTATGTACGTATGTATGTACGTATGTATGTATGTATTTATGTATGCATGTATGTATGTATGTATGTGTGCATGTATGCATGTATGCTTGTATATATGTATGAGCCTGTGTACAGAGATACATATATGTGGAGTGATATGTGTGGAAGGACTGACGGATCGTAGGCTGTAGACGGATTGATGGATTTTGCCAGTTTACTTCTGCAGGCTTCTATGATGAGCTGCGAAATTACGCAGGGATTCGGAGACCGTTTCGTGAGCTGAGATAACTCATTAACAGACGACGTCTCTGGAAACCGAACCGTAATATGTCAGCCGTTCATCCCAGGCGCATATTTATCTACTCAGTGATATAACGATAGGCACATACGTATTGGCTACAGTGTGTATCCAATCGCTACAAAGTCCTAAAGCCTTTGCGGTTACACGCGGTCTTCCTATTAGACTGATATACACATATACTCGCTGCTCTATGTCTCGCTATGTAGCTTGCAGCAATCTGATGCATAGCCTTCTGGGATTCAGTTATACTGCGGCAAGGAGTGGTGAAATGTTTCCGACAGTTTTCTGCTGTGTGTCAGTATGATATTCGTCATTTATATACCGCCTTTAGTGAACCCTCGACGGCGCTCTCAGCTCAAAGTCATGTTTATTGTACACACGTTACCGGTGTCACGTAGCATATAGTACACAAAATTTGTCTGTTTTTAAGTTATTATATTATTGGTTTTCCTTTCAGTTTTAATCTCTTTTGTTAATTTGTCTTCTTTTGTTGCTAAAAGTTTTATTTATTTCTTGTTTGTATTAGTTTACGTGCTGTTCATTCACGACAGTCCGCGACTGTGTTTTCCGTGATTTAAAAAAGCAGGGCAAGTTTTCTAATGACAGATGAAAGTTTTGAATCAATATGTGATTCCGGATCTTTGAGTTTGACTCTAAAACGAGCTTGACCCTACCAGACTAACCAATTTCACTTTTGGACTATGCGTCTATGGGAATTAGCTGCATTGTTCCCACGAATTAGACATTTTGGGCTAACTGGAAAACTATGGAGTTTACGATTACGATAACTAGTTAGTAGTCTATATAAAAAGATCAAATCGGTCAATATCTGGAAAACCAATGAGTTTCAATTGTGAAAAATCAATCCTTAAGGACCCGTAGGCCTATAGACAGGCAATCTTACAGAGTTCAATGGCCAACAGTAGGTCTATAAACTGCATGAACCCTCAAGCAAGAAAATATCATATAGGGTAAACTAAGACGACGTCAACGACCTGGAAGCCGCAAGATGTCGTTAACTTTGTGTACTGCTACTACTATTAGGACACATTTTAGTCTGTGCGTTAGGCAATTCTTAGGGGACATATGTAATGATGGATGATCTTGTGACGTTTAAATTGAACAGAACCGTGGCTGGCCAGAGGGCAATCGGCAATATCAGCCTACAGAAATCGATCAGTTCAGTTGTGAGACACCTACGTTGGCTTAAAATAGTGCACGATGCCATCGCAAAGGGGAAGAAATGCGGCACATTTTCTCCACGTGGTGTCTAGTATTATATATATATATATGTGTATCAAGACTTAATATAGCGCCTTGATGTATATCACAAAGCACTGGCGGTATGACGGCTAACCAGTAGTGGCTCCAGGATTGCTTGCATGGGGAAAGAGAATTCCAGAGGGGCGCCACATTCTTGCAGTCCACCATGCACGGGTCGGGTCTGGAAGGCCCGACATATAACCAAGAGGGGCGGGAGCGAACGCCCCACCACACGCCTCTAGCTAAATCAGCCACTGCGGTGAACTAATCTCAAAATATGCGTTTTAAGGCAATCTGAACTTTACTTTGATTTAAATCACACGGTTGACTGTAGGACTATACTTCAATCCCTTTCTTTCGAACAGTTAAAACGTGTAGTTCATCCGACGCTAGGCTATGTGTTGCCGGATCAGCTGTGGCGTTCAACTTTCACTTCTGTTCATCGTTTTGAAACTCTTTAATCACTACAGCGATTTACAGTAGCTTTTCGCAGGCCTAGGCCTACCATACAGGACTAAGGACTAAAACGAGAATGTCGAGGCTTCTCCTACGTTGGGCCGTCTTTCTGGAGCAGTCTAAAATTTCTATAATTCGCTTAATGCTGGTCAGATTACATTTTCCAGAACATTAAAGGAGAGCATTTTTATTCTCACTAATAACCACACAGGGAGAGCCTAGCTCAGAGAGGTTTGTATACTATGACATCTACAATAAGTATACTCATGTTCGTGAGTCACTAGGGTTACTGTGAAGGTGAATGGTATTGTGCAAAGCTATGCAAACCTCTTCTTCAGCTTTTAATTTAAACGAGTAAGCAAATCTATCGTGGCATTGACAAAGGCGTTACATATATTGCGCAGATTTTCCAAGCAGTGGTCTCTCATCGCGATGATTTACAATGACTTCAGCCAACGGAGATCAAAGACCACATCATCCATCAAATTCGCGAAATTTCCAGGGATGAGATGCATTATAATCAAAACCGTGCAGGAGAAAGCTAAAAAAAACTGCGCTATATAAAAACACGCTACGTCCAGATTCCAGAATACGACATTTCAAATTTCTTCGATAGTTTGGTCCATTTAGAGCAAATTTGGGAGATTAAGATTCACATTAATTCTGAAACGCATAATTTGTAGCTTACTTTCTCAATCGTCACTTATTTGAGAGATTTAAATCTCGGGCTAGTACGGTCCGTGCACGGAGACCTTACGTGGCATGGCGCCCATTCAAACAGGCAGCGGCGGTGAAGGGTATCACCCGATAAATTCACTGAAAAATGGGCAGGGTCGAGGCCATACGGTCGCTATATGAAACCTACATACATTTACCTGGAATTTACAACATATTACATTACGTATATCTTCAGCAGTCTGCCAATGAACTGACTTGTCGGCCCTAAATTGCAAGTTGTGGATATGCGCTTCCATTTTGAATCGATTTACCAAGGAAATATGCACTACCCATCAAGCAGTTAGATGTTTATCAGTGAAAACGAAATGGCATTAATTTTCAATTAATACTACGTTCATTTACGTTTGTTACCGATTCAAATTGCTTTTTTTCTCACGCAGAATCAAACACGATTCTCCAATCGTCGTCTTTTCCAAGCCATTTCTCTTGCAGCAACCTGCCATCACAGACCCGCAGAGCGCTCACGATAGACCATGCCATAGAACGGACATCTATATATCTTAGTGGCAGTTTCCATCCTTCAAATCTTTTCCCTACGTCGTCTAGATATTAGATTGGCTCTAAATCTTTTAATATTGTAACATACAAATACAAACAAATGTAAAGCAAAAGGAAAGCTTAAATGTACTATAAACCATACACAATCCCTCTTGGTTTCTTTCTGGTCGTCTTGTCAAACTGAAACCATCATGAGACCCAACATGAAAGAGAAAGCCTCTGCTTGAAAAATTAACACAATTTATGACACTGCCCGGTTTCTTTATTTTCAGTTGTGCACTTTCACACAGTCATGTAGCTAATGCAATAATGTCAATTCACAAACACTAGACATTGCATGGAACAGGCATATATGCGCATGTGTGGCCAGCATCATACCAGTATTCTCAATTAATTATTATAATCAGGCACATAGAGTGTTTCACAAGTATGAAACGGTTATGACTGAAACAAAGTTTTTAGCAGTTGGAAGTTGTTTACCAATTAGAAGTGTTTACCAATTAGTAAGAACATGTCAACTAAAGTTTTCACCAATTAGAACATGTCAACTGAAGTTTTACCAATTAGAAGAACATGTCAACTCAAGTTTTTATGAATTAGAACAAGTCAACTGAAGTGTTTACCAATTAGAAGAACATGTCACCTGAAGTTTTTACCCATTAGAAGAACATGTCAACTGAACTGTTTACCAATTAGAAGAACATGTCAAGTTTTTATGAATTAGAAGAACATGTCAACTGAACTGTTTACCAATTAGAAGAACATGTCAACTGAACTGTTTACCAATCAGAAGAACATGTCAACTGAACTGTTTACCAATTAGAAGAACATGTCAACTGAAGTTTTTACCAGTTGGAAGAACAAGTCAGCAAGTTTTAACCAATTAGAAGAACATGTCAGCTGCAAACATTTCAAACATTAAATGTTTGACTTAAAATTTTCAATCTCGCAGCCCTGTAGACCAGTGGGTTAAGCATTTCCGAGGGTATTCGCTTCATTGCAAATTTTGGAAACCTGAACATCGCACTGCATCTTTTCTTCGATTCCCTCGTTCACTGCATTGCAGAAATCCGGATTGGTAATATCGGCAATCAGGTCGACCTTCAACATCTGACAACGCTCTGAAACAGCAACACAGATTCAGACCATGTCCCTATGAGTGACAACATGGACACCAGTGATGGTAGATTATGGCCGTGAATGCTGGTATAGACCAGCATAGCATTGCTACTCAATTTGTTCCACTTTCTGGTATACTAAAGGTGTTCTTAAGCTATAAATAACACTTGTAGAATATGAATGAATGTGGTAGGATGATTAGTTTGATCTATAGCAGACCAGAAGGAATTTTCCTGGGTTCAGTTGTAAGAAATTCTGAAGACTTTAGCTGTTTAGTGACCTGTTCAGGAACCACAAATGACAGAGGGTGCACTCCATGCATTTTTTATATCCTCAAAAAGGAAGCACTGCTTAGCTGCCATAGGAGCAGCTGCATATTCTGGCCCCTTCAAGAGCAACACCCTGTTATAAAGTAGCTAAGAATGTTAACACTGTACGATTGTAAGAAACAGAACCACTCTATTACACCTGAAAAAGGTCAGGATTTGAAGTTGACTGCAGAGTAACAGTGGGTAGGGTGAAATAAATAAAACAAATTAGGAAAAACATCAGTCTTCCAAGTTTATACATTCATTAGGTCCACAGAAATTGTCACTGCTAAAGCATGAATGTTGTTTGTGATGTCAGTCACAGATTATGGTTACATTTGTTAACTAGTTTATTAGCGTACCACAAACTGGAGGAATCACGTGTATCTACAAGAACCTACAAGAACAAGTTACCATTTGGCTACGGTTTAGTGTTTCTGATGGCGATGAACCACACAAAGATCGAAAGGGGTGCTATATAAATGATTATGTATAGAGGCACTGACACGCAATACAAACTGCCATAATGAACTGAAATTGTTATCCATCTATCTATCAATCTGTCTCTCTGTCAGTCTACCTGTCTATCTGTCTATCTACCTATCCATCTATCTGTTTATCCATCCAAAGTCTCTTTTGAAGAGGTGCTATACAAATTTGTGATTACTGTTACAATTTTATCTGTCTATCTATTTATTTGTTGTTCTGTCTACCTTGAAAATGTTAGAAGCACATTTCATCTCAGTTTGCAACAATGTTTCCTACCAATATGTCTACTCAATTCTTCACTTATTTCGTCCAGAAGTCGATTCATGTCCTCAATCTTTTTCTTCCAGTCTTCGTGTACAGATGAACTTTCTTGGCACCTGTGATAAGCAAAGGTTTTTCTCAAAATTAGGCATTTCTAAAAGATAACGTACAGTTTATATCTAAGTTATGTGAACAACAAAAGTTTAAAATATTAAAATATTAATATGCCTAAGTTATGTAAATAGTAAAAGTCTAAAATATTCAAATATTAAAATGCCCAAGTTAAGTGAATAGTAATAGTTTAAAATATTACAATATGTATATGCCTAAGTAATGTGAACAAAAAAAGTTTTAAATATTGACCTTAACTTTATAAAAAAACTGGGGAATAGTTTTACAAGACTTATAAGTCTTAACTGAAGTGCAGTTGTACAGCAATCCTAATGTGATCCTACCACGTCATCCATTCAGACACCACGGACTTGGAACCAGAGGTCATCTCAGCTTCTACTTCAAACAACTTTATCTTTCAAATCAGAAACTAAATGAAAACACACCACACACTGAAATCTGTCCTTAATCAAGTGCTGCGATGACAGAAGTAGTATCACTGTGATCAACATCAAACTCAAAAACATAGTAATGATCCTGGCAATAACCAGTAGCATCATCACTGCCAGTGTGCTTATATTTTATCATTTTTTACATCTAACTCAGAGTCAAGATCTGATCTTGAGAGCAAGGCGCTTTTGCCCATCTGCCCATGCAAAGTTTGACCATAAAGGTAAAACGTTTTCATGGCCAATGAGAAGAAAAGGCCAGAGATAAATCATTCATCCATGTAATCAACCACAACTGAATGGTGAGCACTCAATCAACCACAAAAACTGCCGTGAGCAAAAAAGTCACCAGAAAGAGAATTGGAAACAGTGGTCTAAGTGTCAAAGACTAAAAAGGTCTTCAAAATATTTGGCGACATATAGCATGTTCTTCATTACAGCCATGTTGTGGCTGAGCCTGCCAGTTCCCACCCAACTCTCAAAACCATGTCAACGCCCTAGCTTTTTGTTTTCTAGCACTGCATAGTTCAAAGATACAGTCATTCATTATGCCTACTGCTTTAATCTGCAATGCTTCTTCCGAACATGCTGGAGGGCAAAATCTGTCACAAGAAATGGAAAGCTGCTGTTGAAAAACGGAAACACAAAAGTGAATTCTGAAGACCGGTGCAGAATTGCCATAAAGTCAAATCTAAGACTCAAAAGAAAAGCTTCTAAAGAAGTAATGGTGTTCTGGTCAATACGCATTGGATGAAAGCTTCCAGACACAGAGTTTTTGCGGTTATAGAAGATGAAAACGTCTACAAACACTTTATCATATTGATTGATATAACTGCCTTAATGCCCTTTCATTTAATAGACGATGGATATCAAACACCTTGAAGGCTTTTGTCTTCCGAGGTCTTATTCTTCTTTCATGCCATTAAGTTCTTTCATTATTACCTTTAAAAATACAACAAAGTGAACGCTTTTTCTCGGTAACAACGAGTATTAAATAGATGAGGGACACAGTAACCTAAAACAGAGCGCTCGACTTGTAATGCGGAGAATACTCGTTTCAGTCTCGTCCCGTGAAACGGTCACCGTGTGGATCTTAAGCAAGTCCTTCTTAAACAGTTGCTCAGCGCCATCGATTGATGCTTAGTCATTAGAAGGTGGCGCTTAATAAATGCAGAAATAATATTAAATAGTTGTAAAACACAAACTTTGCAACAAATTTACAAGAAATCTTCCAAGAAATCCCAAGGATCGTCTGCACTTAACAGACCATATTAAACAGATTCAACACTTAGCTTAATTACGTCATTTTTGGTTACATTATTTTATCATACAAAACACAGATCTAGTCTCAATTGAAAACTTCTGTAGCGCCACAGATTAACGATCAAGGCATCAGCCGAATAATCGCCACTAGCAAACTCGTTATACAAGCCAAAATCCAGGATGAGTCCGGCCAAAGGCGAAGAATGGGATCCGAGAAGACACGGAAACAGCCTACTGAGGAAATGAGTCGAGGCCGAGGTGAGTTTTTAGTTGAAATCTGAAGGCCAAAACATACTTTGCAGAGCGAACGTTTGCGGGAATGGAGTTCCGGAATCGAGGGCCAGCGACAGAAAAACACGCCTGCCTAGAGCTGTTCTTGTCCACTGAATCTGTAGTCAATAGATCTAAAGTCTATGGTTTTGCTGAGTTTACTGCCATGATTACACTGTACAATATGTCATTGATCGATAGACACATCGCTGCAGTATTAAGAAATCGATGCACTTGGTTAGCTATTTGGATATCGATATCTAACTTATAATATATATATATATATATATATATATATATATATATATATATATATATATATATATATATATATATATATATATATATATATATATATATATATATATATATATATATATATAATATATGCAGTCGTTAAAACTGTGGTAACCTTTGTAAGCATGATACCCCTCTCGCCGAAAAAAATTAATTACTTAGGGGGCCTAATTAAATCAGTGAACACACATGTACGCCACCTCGATTTAATGAATTAGGACTCTACTGTATAAAGACTTAGACTTGTTAGATAGACTCTCCTAAGCCTAGACCTACATGAGTTCAAGAAACACCCGAACATCATTCTCCAAGATTCATTCTATAGGAATACTGTATGCCTAAGCTGCACGTAATCATATTACTATGTAAACGATCTACTTTTCCTTATCTCGCTTGACATAGTAGTACTTCAATCGTGTCTTAAATGCTACATTGATTAAAGCGTATGTCAAGGCACTCCGCCCGTGAGGATGCCGGTTCGCATACCAATAGTGGCTATATGTCAAAGATTTTAATCTCGAGCTAGCACGGTCCATACACGGAGACCACAAATGGCGTAGCGCTCATTCAAAAGGGCAGCGATGGTGAAAGATCGCACCCGATCAATTCAGTGAAAAATGAGCAGGGTTGAGGCTATATAGTCGCTACAGAAAGACACGTAGGCCTATATTTACATTAGAATGAATCTTCCCCGCGAAATTGTTACAGTACTGACGGATTGCACGAATAAAAATACATTTGATCGACCGTGTCATGAAATTCTACACCAGACAAGCCAATCGAAGAGCATCTCTTTAATTTGCAGGTTTAGAAAAGCTGCCTGTTTGATTAATAAGAATCTTGCATCTTTTAATGCACAAATATCTTAATTGAAAAATGATTCATTTGTTAAGAAAGAGCTTACAGCTTGAACATGATATAGGGCTCCCGCCCAATGAGCACATTTATACTCTGTTTTCTACGAAGAGTGAGTGAGCGAATGAACAAACATGCGCGAGCAGGCGAGCCAGATGACCATGCAACTTGACCGCTAAGTAACCGCATAAAACGATCAACGCAGTTGTTTGTTAATGAAACACAATGTAGTTTAATATACGTACTTACTTATCGTTTATGTTTTTCCTTTAAATTGGAGTGACGATTCTAATGGTTGTGGTAAGAAGCAAGAAATAATTTATATGCAGTAGAAACGAACAACTCGCACCAGGAACTAATGCAGATATGAACTTAAATGAAGAAATAATTGCTCAGTTACGCGCTTATCAAACGGCAAAGTACAATAATTACATATTAACAGACTTCTGATTTCCTGTGTGGTTTCAAGAATTTGTTATCGTGGCGCCTCTTCTTATTCTACCCGGTGCGCTTTAGGGATTTCACTTGGAATGTGTCGTCTGCAGTGATCGTTGAAGAGGTTTTTAACTTGAATAAACTTTATTTTGCGCTGTGCAAGCAACCAAAACTACTTAAATAATTTATTTTAAAATGGTAGTTTTTACACGCCTTTATAACGAGTATCAGTTTCATGAACTTTATGCAGAACCAGGTGGCCCTTTCAGTGTGACCGAAAGCCACCATACTACTCTTGAGGGCCTGATTCGGTTGCTGAACTTGAGCGCCAGTCAGTTAGATGATACCCATAATAGTTTTCTGTGAAACATAAAATTAGGAAATGTTACGTTCTGTGATTGTCTTAAGTCTTTGAAATGATAACACGGATTGGCAATTTACAAATTCGACGATTTATTTATTTAAAACGACAAATTTTTGCAAAAAAAGTAAGAATATTTATACACGCTTCCTGTGGGCGGTTTCCGTGATGTAATCCACTTCAAATTCCTTCTTCAGCTCTGCCGGAATTCCCACATAACTGTTTGATGTCTCATGTGCTATCTGATATCAGGCCATTCATTCACTTCATTCATCAACCCTTTCACTCCATTCGAAAAACAATATATCTCACTCACTCTCATTTTACCAAAAGATCTTTAGTTCTTCATCATACAATTCCAAGCTACTTCTTCCGCAACTCTTTTCATCTTCTTCTAGACCCTGACTGAAGTAAGTGTGTAACAGTATGGTTTTGCAAATTTATCTTGACCCAATTCCTATGAAACTTTTTTACCACGGCTATTTGCAGCCATTCTATCACATTTTAATCATATTAATCATATTATCATTATGTATTTGTCATATATGAAAATAAGGATTTCTTATTCTTGTTTGACTTTGCTAAATGCATAATTTTCTTATTTAACTTAGTTACTTTAAGGAAAAGGTGAGGTTTTGCCTGCATGAGGTTAATTATTTAAAATGAATTATGTTCAGGAACACAGGATTGCTACAAATGTAGTACCAAATGGGTTATTTTGTAATTACTGTTGACTTGCTTTATAACAGTCAGTGTTTCGTTGTAGTGATGGATTTAGAATGAAACCTTACAGTTTACTGACGGCATATTTTTGTTGGCTGACATTGGGTTGGTTTGGTGTGCATCATTTTTACCTAAGACGTGATCGACATGGGTTCGTCTGGTTCTGGACTTGCGGTGGATTTGTCTTTGGCTGGCTTTTCGAAGCATGGCGCATCCCTGATTATGTCAGAACCGCAAATTTCGAATTGGAAAATGCAGGAAAAATTGTTTTCCGTTTGTCTGTTGCTCGTGTGCCATCATTCCGCATGAAAAGATTCGTCGGGGAGCTCATGTTCTCAGGCTATTTTGGTTGTTTAGCAACCTATGCCTTACCTGATGAAGTTCTCAGTGACTTCCTCTGGACCTCCTCAGCAATTGGTGCCTTTGCCGTGGCAACTGGTAAGACCTAACATCAGATAAAACTATTAAACTGAACTATGACCTTAGTTTGTTCACATCTTCACACAGTGCTACAGGATCCATGACTTTATGATGGATTTTTCTACCTCCACCCAATATGTTATGACACTTTTTTCATTTATTCATTTATTTCTGACATCAATGTAGTGCTACAATTCAAGGATATTATACAAGCAGTGTAGCATCATTAGAATCTGCCCTTAGCCGGCATTATCTTTATATCTAACCAAAGATGAAAGTAAATAAGTAGGTTTTATTTTCACTGCAGATGGACAATTGTTACAAATACATTCTGACATAAATGCAGGCAAATCTATTCAGTGGAAATATGCAAATACAGTAATTTAAGAAGGTAAATACTAACAAACTAATTTTGAGCATATTTTGTTCAGCAAATGTTTGTGACATACTGAATAAAGGATTACTTACACTACTTTCCTTCCTTCCTTCCTTCCTTCCTTCCTTCCTTCCTTCCTTCCTTCCTTCCTTCCTTCCTTCCTTCCTTCCTTCCTTCCTTCCTTCCTTCCTTCCTTCCTTCCTTCCTTCCTTCCTTCCTTCCTTCATCACCTGATCACCTGATCACCTGATCACCTGATCACCTGATCACCTGATCACCTGATCACCTGATCACCTGATCACCTGATCACCTGATCACCTGATCACCTGATCACCTGATCACCTGATCACCTGATCACCTGATCACCTGATCACCTGATCACCTGATCACCTGATCACCTGATCACCTGATCACCTGATCACCTGATCACCTGATCACCTGATCACCTGATCACCTGATCACCTGATCACCTGATCACCTGATAACCTGATAACCTGATCACCTGATCACCTGATCACCTGATAACCTGATCACCTGACCACCTGACCACATGACCACATGACCACCTGATCACCTGATCACCTGATCACCTGATCACCTGATTGCTAACACTGATTAACAAAACTAATTTTGAGCACTTTTGATTAAACAACCGTTAGCATGAGAGTGTGAGTGTTGTCTTTCTCTGTCTTCAGGGGTCCATACAGTAGCCAACATTGGAAAGGAAGAGTGCAGTTTCGTGGTCTGTCTTCTCGGTGCCTTCCTCCACTTTCTAATCTTCTTCCGTGGTACAGTGGACACGCTTTTTACCTCCACCGTGTGGTCGTCGCTGTTGAGCACGGCTTGTGCCACCTACTGGGGAAGGCGCATGCGAACCAAAGTCCCTGCGAGGCGCCACCTGTGCAGGCGTCTGGCAACTCTTTTCGTCTGCAACATCGGGATGGCTTCGCTGTTTTTCTCGGCGTTCTACTTCCATGGAGATATTAAGCTGGCGGATGGAAACAGGCTGAAGGTCAAGGTCCTCGTCGATAAGTACTTTGCGTCACAGCATTGGCAGGAAGTAACGCAGAAGGCAAAGAAGCTGTGGTGTGTTCTCCTCAAAGAAGGGATTGAGGGATTTATTCGCGAGTTTTCAATAGCCATAAATCCTGAGGGTGAACAGAATGCTTACAAGGTTGGTGAATACAGTCACCTCTTGGTTTACCGAACTGCGAGTTGTGGTTCTATGAGGGGAGACGACTATCATTTTATTAAAATTCTGCATTTCCTCTGCCAAGAATCTTAGTTAAAAGAACCAGCTTGTCTATGGATATTCAGTTTTTAAGGGAAAATTGCAAATTAAGTATGGACAGCTGGACGCAACATGAGTCCGCAAATGTTTGGTTGTTTGTAGAGTAAATGAAGTAAGTAAGTACTGCATTTGTTAACACACCATATGTCCATCGACTGAGTGATGAATAATAGATGTATAGCACCTTTAAGAAACTTTCAGAGGCGCTAAACTTAGTGTTACAAAGTATTTAGTGACATTTTTAGAGTAATGTTATTGGAAAAAGATAACTGACACCTTTGAGAGATCTTTGAAAGGCATTATAGGAATGCTTGCATATGTACCGTTGCGTACAAACATGTGTCAGCGCTAGTAGTTTCACTTACCATTTCGGATTTTCCAAAAGGGCTGTACATGTGCATTGTGTATAGATCTGATCATGTCATGTTATATTTGTTCACTGTAGCAATATTTGCTGTTCATATTTATCTTTTGTAATCATAATCGTAAGCTTGAGATTTCTACAGTGCCCAATGAAAGCTAAGTCGCAGGACCAGCTTTTTCACAGGCGCTTAGTCAACACAAAATCGTTAGGCAGGAAGGGTTTGATTCCAGGTCAAGATCCAAGAGTTAGGCAGGCAGGCAGGCAAGCAGGCGGCCATGGTGGATGTTGTTTGGAATTGAACCTGAAAGTGAGATAAGGGGAAGAGGAAGAATCCTTGTGATTTTAAACTCAGCCTTTTTATGGTTTTTAGAAAAACTCTTCATATTGTGATGAAAATAATCAACAATTTTGTAATTGAAGGTTCTAGGCATCGGCTGGAATGCTACGGAAGAAGAGATTCGAGACCAGTACCGGAAACTGGTGAAAATGTATCATCCGGACAAGTTCACAAAGAGCAGCCCAGAGGAGAGAAGGAAGGCGGAAGTGAAGTTTGTCTCAATCCAACAGAGTTATGAAAAGTTGGCTAAAAAACGACGCAACCCAAACCGTTTCAAAACAAAAATGGAAATGTAACCTTTGTTCTTACATGGTGCAATCTGATATTTTGAGCATGCTACTCAGATATGGTTTTATGGATGTAGCTTTTCTGCCACATTTCAACTAGTTTTTATTCTAAACATCTTGTTTTTAGCTTGAGCTGTGAACTGTAAACCAAGTTTCATATAAAAGAAACACAGTAATACTGGATTAAATAGGATTTATTAATAATTAGGTAGAGAGGGGCACCTGTAAGAGTTTCTCCTTAATAGGTATTATTTATGGAGTTACAATTAATCGATGTAATTCATTATCGTAAACTCAAACTTCTAAAGTGCTACTTAAAAGCTAAGCGCAGGGCACCGGCTTATTCGTGAGTGCTGTGTCTAGTCAGTGGGGTTGTCCAAAGCTGCCATGTCAAGAACCAGAGAGAGGGGGAAGGAACTGTTAGGTTGGGTTGTGTTTAATTAGAACTGGAAGGCAAGATAGGTGAATGTCTAATTTGTCTAATGTAACGTAATGTTATGACCTTCTGTCTCGTCTAAGCTAAATATTCTGTAGAAATTCTGTAATAACCAGAGGTTGCTTAAGTGAAAGCAGTGGGTGGGCCAAATCCAATGTTTGTATAGTTAATCCAATGTTTGTATAGTTAACGTTCAGCAAGATGATTCACTGTATAGTTGGTTATGTTTGGAGAAATGCTTGTTGTGTCTGCTAAACAAAGCTGAAATTAAGGGATCCAGTTCGTTCTGCTGGGTTCAACGGTGTGAAACCAGAAGTCAAAGATATTCACTCTTGTGGGTAATAGCACAGAAGGTGACCTATTGCTAGGCAAAAGATGTTGTGATGTCACATTCTAGCCACACTGATAATATCACTGTGGTTTATACATCTTTATTCACCAAAAGTATGATTGCACACAAAAGTACAAACATAAAATCTTTAGATGAAGGTACTGGTTTTTCACAAACAACATGTATGTGATTGTGCAGATTATAGACTGAAGTTCAAAGTGGAATAATTGCCTACAATGGGTCATTTCTTCATGTCTCCTACTAACAAACAGCTTTTTAAGACTGCACTGGGTGAAGATTTAAGAAGTACAGGTAATCAGTGCCTTGCGATGGCTGATCAATTACCTATGAGCCGCCACAGCTATTTGTTTAATTATGAAATAACAGGGAGTGTTAATGGTCTGTTTAACAAATAAGTGAAAAGGAGAAAAGGTAATTTAGGCGTAAATTGTAACAAGCATTGATTTTTTTTTCTTGCACCTTTGTTTCATGTGTTGTTTGATAACTTAAACTATTTAAAATGTTTCTCACACTTTGGATAACTGTTTTTATTGTAAATTCAGCCATGGCTTTTGTGTTTGTGTATGACTGTGGAGGAAATTTTCAGTTTTTCTTGGAAATTGCACTTGAAAATGCAAATATCTCAGAAAATTATATATATATATATATATATATATATATATATATATATATATATATATATATATATATATATATATATATATATATATATATATATATATATATATATGGAAATTGTAAATACGTCTGGAAATGGTATAGGCTTATGTCTTTTGAATTGGATAAAATAGCAGAGGTTGTTGAATTGAAATTGATAAAAATAGTACAGGTCGTTGACTGTTGGTGTGTCAGCTGGTTCCTGGGGAGTCTGCCAGATGTGGTTTTGCAGTCTCCCCATTAAAACGAGTCGTAATCCAAATGAATGCGTTTATTCAACGTACATACAATGGAGATTGTCAGGTTAAGAGGAAGAGCGCATAGGGAGTCTGTCTACTACATTCTTATTACTTTGATGCCATCCATTATGTGGACCTACCGTTTGCCTGAGCAGTCGGCCTTTGTTTTGCGCGGTGATAGGCCTCGGCTTCGGTCTAACTATTCTGCATGATACAAAGAAGATCTGCATTTGGGGATTTAGTCGTAATGTCGTAGATTAGGCCAGAACACCTACACACTCGCACACACACACCACACGTACACAACTTTACTGCTTCATTTCTGTTGCTCTCTTCTCTGTGTCTCTGCCTGTCTTTCTTTCTCTCCTATTTTTGCCAAATAAATTTAGAAGGCTACGGTGGGTGGTGTTTGGAATTGGATCTGCAGGATAGATCAGGGAAAGAAGAGGAATCGGGATAGGATCTGCGGAACTGCCTGCCAACCTGCCTGCCTGCTTGACTGACTGACTCTTGAAACCCTTCTTGCCTATCGATTTTGTTTTGACTGAGTGCCTATGAATAAGCTGGTTCCCGCGACTTAGCTTTTGTTGAGCGCTGTAGAAATCTCGAGATTACGATTACGATTAAGCTAGTCGACTTTACCTAGGAGCTTGAATTACGCCATCTTGCTGGGAGCGTTAACGTTAAAAGACGCAATATTGGTATAACGATGTCTCTCAGTGGGCGGGATTTATATGTCATTTGCTTGGTGACTTCATCGAGCGTTGAAAATCATGGCTGCTCTAGTTGTAATAAAAGCTCGGTGGATTGAGCACAAGGTTTTCATGTGTTGCAGAAATGGCGGAGTCCTCAAGCGAAGAAAGAGGTGTGAAATTAGCCGGCATGAACTCACGTACACGAATGACCTACGTGTCTCCCCTTGCGGGGAGGTATGGGAGTCCCGAAATGCTGTACAATTTCAGCGAAATGAAAAAGTTCAGTACTTGGCGGCAGCTTTGGGTATTTTTGGCGAAAGCCGAAAAGGTAACTACAACATGTACAGTTGTTGGGGTTGTCAAGATTCAGTTAATAAATAAGTATGCAAGCAAGCAAGCGACTGGTAGCATCCAAAATAATCACCCAAGCGGTAATCTCGTTGGTTTTGACTTTCTTTCCTGACGGGGATTTGAACCTCGTGTGGCTGGGTTGACAATCCAGCACGACTTCCAACCACTAGACTATCACGCCCACCAGCACACTCCGCTATAAAATGAATGCATTGCCACTGGGAAGATCAGGCGGCGAGGGAGAGGGCTGGTCACCAGCCCTCAAATGCCTAGGCTTATAAAATGAAGTTGCCAACACTTCATGCACATGGCATAACTTGAGGGACTGCTCTTTTCTTCTTTTTGGCTGTGAATGCCCCATTCGTAATGTAATTTCATGATTGTATTGGTGACTGGATAAATTCAGAATTAACTATAAAATATTTGATAATCCTCAAGAAATGCCACTTGCAGTCACCCTAGTTGTATTAGTATGGCCACCCAGGTGCAAGAGAAATTAGAACGACTATTGAATAAATAAGTAGATTAATCATAATTGTTATCCCAAGATTTCTACAGCACCTAACGAAAACCACAACGGGGGACCAGCTTATTCACAAGCACTCAGTCAAAGCAAAATCAATAGGCGAAAGTGTTTGGTTCCAGGTCAAGATACATGAGTCAGGCAGAGAGACAGCGTGGCAACGACGGTGATGTTCAGGATTGGAGCAGAAAGAAGGATAAGGGGAAGAAGGATTGGATCTGTGAAAGAGGAATGTTTTCAGTTTTGAGTGAAAGGTCAATGCAGAAATTGGAAATTTTAATCAGTAACTAGTTCCCACAGTGACATGCACAGCACCCCTTTGTAGATGATGTTGAGGTTTGTCAGCTGCCTGAATTACACTGGATAAGCTACATTTGATAAGCTTAGTTTGGTGCTAAGGCTATTTGTATCTAACTTATAACAGTGTTAGAATTCGTAGATAAATTTTAAATAAGAGGATATCTGGAACACACACAATTCATGGAGGTCGCGTGGATGCATGCCACAAGCAAATTCAGCAGATAATTCAGCTGAAAAAGGGCACTGTACATGAGTACTTCTAGGGTTCTATATAAATGAAGCTGGCACTGTCTGCCATGTCCTTTAAATTCATAGAAATTGACAACAAAATTGTAGTTAGCTAAGTTTTTAGTTGGAGCGCTTTCTGAGTAGTTTGTTCTGTAAGCAACACTATAAATTGACTAATATAATTCATAACAGTGGCAACTGGATTTGACCTGTATTTGACCTTGTTAGTTGGACTCAAAGTTGATAATCCTTTGGGGCTAGAAGTGTTAAACTTTCCAGTGACAGGTGGCAGGGTTTCAGATTTACCATAAGTGTGTATTTTAGAAAATCGATTCTCGTTTGATCCACAAGATCTTGCAAAATTTCAGTTTTAGTATAACTGATCAGAGGACAGTAGGTGCTTCAGTGTTTAAGCAAGATTAGTCATAACCTTTGTAGAAATATTTGATGAAACTACCGCCATTCTTTGCAGTTACGTAACCTAGGAAGATTGTTTTCACAGAAAGATATATAAGTGATCTTATTGAAGATTACCTACTAGTTGGTGAAGTTAGGACCATGCTTTGCATTGATATGACCTCGAAAGTTCGTCTGCAAAGAAAGACATATTTCGTCATTTTCTGTCGAAGTGTTGATGTTGACCTAATTTGACCTTGAAAATTGTAGTTATGTTTCATTATGCTGATCGATTCTTGTGATCAGAGTCGATTTCTGTCTTTTTTGATTTCAAATTCCTGAACTTGGTGCAGGTGAATGAATCCTTTGGGAAACGTTTAGCTTGCTGTGGTTTACCTGGACCGTGTGGTGGTGGTAATATTCAATCTGGGATAAAAATGATTTGTGGCAACATCGCTTACCTGGCCGATCACAGTTTTTGCCCTTTTTTATCGCACAGTCTGGTTAACAAAGCGCGTAAAAGCTGCACAGTCTGTTCCGTTTCTCAGTAACATACATCAATTCTGTTGTCTTGTGAGATCAATAGCAAGGACTTTCCTGACAAAGCTTGTTGTCAGGCGTCTGCTCATTCTGTTTACATTGGCAACTGTCCATAAATAACTCCTATCCAAAAAGTCTTGTCATCACGAGACATTGCAGAGTTAGTTGGGCAGGGAGCATGGAGGCGTACAGTGCGTTTCGGTCGCCCTTTTCGCTGCGCTACAGATGGGGGTCGCAGTCGATGTGTTACAATTTTAGTGAGGTGAAGAAGGTGTTGGCATGGCGGAAACTCTGGGTGTGTTTGGCAAAGTCAGAGAAGGTGAGTTTGCTACCAGGAGTGGCCTGTAAAAGGGGTGCTGTTCGTGACGTGTAGTTTGGGGGACAGCTTAAAAATTAGGCTGTTATTACGAACGTTGTTAACACATTTTGTCTGTTTGAGGGAAAAATTTGTCGATTAACGATAATTGTTTGCCATTTTGGGAAGGAATTTTTGCACAGATTCTAAATTACAATTTACTGAGTAACAATGCTTTAGATAATTAGCTTCTTTTGTTAGACAAGAAGCTGTTGGGATAAATGCTTTGCTTCTGTTGTTCAACCAGGCAACTTACAGCGTCTGCTTTTCAACCTGCCGTAATAAACGCTGCGTTTGCTACAGGTATTTGCACTGACTGGCATTGTATAAGATGCAGAGCATTTGCTGGACTGATAAAGCACAAAGTTATTTTTAGATCTTGAAAGTAATGTCTGCCAGAGGCAGGCACTAGTATGGCTTGTATGCATAAACTGTCTGGCACAAATCCATGTTCAGTGCAACTAAATGCCAGTGTTCATTGGTTGTTAGTTTGATCTTGATTTGTATCACAGACTGCCAGAGTCATTGAAACTTTGTGTGTTAATTTACATGCATGCGAATAACAAGACTTGTAACTTTCCACCTGCATTTTCTAACAGTGGTATTTAAAATATCTGTGTTTCGTATCTCCGCTTCTCCAGGTACATGTAGTTGCATGCATGGCTGAACAGAACAATTGTCATACCGGGTTGTAATCTCAGTATTAAGTTGGTCACGTCCTAAGGTTTCTCGTAGTTTAGGTCAGAATCCCTGCCACGTTCTTCAATACCTTTTGAAGAAACAACTCCAAAGGATTGCTTTCTGTGTAGGTGAACAGCAACACAGGAGGTCACCATGACACCAGCTATTGAATACTCGTTTCCATAGTCTGCTTATTGATTCTTATGCTTTGTCCAATGAAGGTGTGAAGGAAACTGTTGACAATGAATGCACACAATGGAATCCGTGTTGCTTCATCTTGAGTGGATGTGATGTGTGTAAATTGTCAATGTGCTACTTTGCGTTTACTGGAGAGAAATGTGTAATGGAACTCTTTATTCTGGGTGTTTGTCTTTAGATGCTCTTAAGTTGGTAAATATTACAGTTACACTGTTAGCTATGTAATGTTGAGTGTCTTGCCTAACGCTACTGTTGCCAACACATAGATTTACCATATCACTACCATGGCAAACACTGCTATTTTTGACCATTCACTGCTTTGGTCAACTGTTGAAGTGAATGCCTGAATGATGGTAGTTTTAGCCAAGTTTAAGTATAGTTGTAAACCTAATTTGGTTTCAACCAACAAAAACCAAAACTGTGGTCATTAAAATTAAAGACTTTAACATTGCCAGCACAACAGTCTTTGTGTTATTAAATTATTTTGACAAGTTTACATACTTCAATCAATCAATCTGATAATAAAAAGTTCAACTGTGGCTTTGGTTACAGCTGAAACTGCAAAGTTAGTTTCAGTTTTAGAAAAATCTGTGATGTATTTCAGTTTTTCTGAGCCTTGAGCATTAACACAGTGGTGCTATATAAGTTATAAGATTAGATTAGATCTCTATTTTGTATGTTAAAATAATGTACCCAGAGAATGATGTCCTTATGCTAGGTGTTGAATCTGTCTATCACCACAGCTGTTGAACTACCAGCATGTTTTCTGGCTGATTATAATTTAAGGGCTTACATGCATAATAAAATAATGTACCCAGAATGTATAGAAATTTATTTAATTTACTGGTTTTTGTTTGTGAAGACCTTAGGTTTGGACATAACCGAGGAACAGATAGCAGAGATGGAATCTAAGATCACGGACATTGATTTTGAACGTGCTGCGGAAGAGGAGAAGAAACGTCGTCATGACGTCATGGCCCACGTTCACACTTTTGGCGCCGCTTGTCCAAAGGCCGCTGGAATCATTCACCTTGGAGCGACTTCGGCTTTTGTTGGTGATAATACGGTATTCAATACGTTTTGGTTGTTTTCACTTTCAAATGTCATTGGGTGGGTGAAATAATCATTAGGTGAAGCAAGATGTAAGATGCATTTAATAATTAATTAATAACCAAATAATTAAATAAAACAAATAATTAATTAATAACCAGAAAGCAAGTTTTAGATTTTATTCTTCTGATAGTGCAACAGGCTTTCCTGGAACCTATGGAACCAATGTAGGATACCTTCTTCTTCTTCTTCTGGTTCTCTGCCCTCAAGCAGGTTCAAACATCAGATGACGCCACTTTTCTCAGTGCTGCACTTCCTTTTTCAGCCTGCTGTAGCGATCCCTCGTCATACAATTGGATGATGGAGGATATAGACGTACTGTTTGCACATTCACCATATGTTCCATGTCCCCTCTGATTGTGCTCAGACTTGGCAAATTGCCATGATTCCAGTTTGAAAGGGCTGCAGAGGGGAAGAAGAAACGTAATCATGGCGTTTCAGCCTCATGATTGGCTGAGCACTGAATTTCAGCTGATTCTTTGTGAATGGTACAAGATGGAATGTTTTAGATTAGATTAGATTGATTTGAGTGGAGTCAGCTTAGTTATGAGTATATGCTACCAGCGCAGTGATTTGACTGAATTTGAATGTTGGTTGTTTTTAGGATATTATCGTAATGAGGGATGCATTTGACATTCTTCTTCCTAGAGTAAGTAATCAGATCTTTATGATCCATCTATATTGTGCATTTTTGCAAAGGCTGGTCTTGGAGCACTTTGCAGCATTGAAGAGGCCTGATTTAAATACTCTGAATGATGAGTGAATGAATGATGAGAGATAAATAAATCTGTCGGTTACAAGATTTAGTTTTCTTTGGAATGTTTTGTTTCATTTGCAAACAGGCATTGCACCGTCATGATGCTTGTTTCTGCATCATCTCGGGATTGCTATCCTGGTGCTGTATGACTGTGGACTGTAGGAGCTCTTAAATGGGATGCTTGTTAATTATGAGAAAGAATTTTTTGTGTTAACTTCTCTGGTGCGAGAAATTTCATTCACAATGTTTCCAGTTCTTGTTTAATCAATCCATGTCTGTCCTGTTATTGGGGTCTTGAGACTTTTGGTCTTGAGACTTTTGGTCTTAAGACTTTTGGTTTTGAGACATGTGATCTTTGGATTTGTGGTCTTGAGGCTTGTGGTCTTGAGACTTTTGGTCTTTGAGGCTTTTGGTCTTTGAGACTTTTGGTCTTAAGACTTTTGGTCTTGAGACTTGTGGTCTTCAAACGTGTGGTCTTCAGACTTGTAGCCTGTAGCTGAAATGGATGAAGATGCAACATTTCCTCATGGACTGCTCTATTCAGCAATGACCTACTCTGGAATAACCTGATTCAGAAATATCCAAACCCTGATCACTGCATTGAAAAGTCAGAGCAATACCTTTATGCCAGAATTATCTGGAAACCGTTCAGCAAGTCCTTTGTTCTGTTTTTATTTGCAGGCAAACATTTTATGCGTGTTTTGAAACAGTTATTTGTTGTTTACAGTTGGCTCGATGCATCCAGCGCCTTTCTTGTTTTGCTGGTCAGCACAAGGATCTGCCTTGCCTTGGATACACACACTTACAGTACGTACCTTACTTTCTTATATCAATTATGTAGCACCAGTATCTAGTTATGACATCATCAGCTGATGTCAATCAGCAGCTGTGCATGAGTCAAGGTCCCTAATCGGTAAACTTTACTTTCAGTGGAGGATTTACGTTACACATTTGTAGACTAATTACAAGTAAATTGTTCGGCAGTTGTTAACTTTGTTATGTATTTTTCCTTTCTTAAGCTGATACAGATGGGGGCTTTGTAATGTAAGATAATTTAAGATGGCAATGGAAATGTAAACAAAACAATTATCATTATATAAGCAAGCTAAACAAGTTATGTACCATCCGTACATAAATGCACCTTTGACAGATTGGTAAAGAAGCTATATAAATGTTCGGTTACATTACGCTGTGTTTCTTGCAAACTGTAGGCCAGCCCAGCTGACAACGGTTGGCAAGAGGGCTTGTATGTGGATCCAGGACCTCTTAATGGACCTGAGGAATCTGCAGAGAGCCAAGGATGATCTGAGGTTCCGAGGAGTCAAAGGAACCACGGGAACCCAGGCCAGCTTCCTTGAACTCTTCAATGGTGACCACGACAAGGTAATACCTCTTGTGAGCTTCAAAAACTGGCTTCCCGGCTTGTTTCTTGACTGACTCGTATCGCGTGATTTATTGACTGACTCCTGTGACTGGCTTCTTTTTCAAAATTATTGACTTACTCCTGTCTCATTTTTATTAACTGGTTTTCAAAATTATTGACTTACTCCTGTCTCATATTTATTAACTGGTTTTCAAAATTATTGACTTACTCCTGTCTCATTTTTATTAACTGGTTTTCAAAATTATTGACTTACTCCTGTCTCATTTTTATTAACTGGTTTTCAAAATTATTGACTTACTCCTGTCTCATATTTATTAACTGGTTTTTGCTGATGGTATGTGTATGTATGTTAACGGCTTTTTCGGTTAGTTTGTTATCAGCTATTCTCCGAAACGGTGGTCTGTCAGTAACAATGTTTGGTCAGTGATCGTGCAGTTCGACTCCGTGTAACAACCCTGGACAAGTTGTTTGTCACCAAGGAGTATAGTTTGATACCAGCGTAAGTTTGGAAGTAAAGTGGCAAGTCCTACGATGCACTGGCCCCTTCTCCGTTTGTCCATTGCCGGCTAAAGGGCCTAAAGAAAAGGAGATGAGTGCTTCCCCTATGTCTCACTTGTGGGATATGGAATACTTTATTTAGCTTATTGTGATAACCAGTATAGTGATTTAATATTGATGTGGTTGTTGCAAATAATTCTTGTAATTTACAGGTTGAGCTCCTAGATCTGAGGGTGACTGAGATGGCAGGGTTCAAAAGGTTGGTGTTTTAAAAGTGACCCAGTTACAAAGTGCAATATGGTTTAAACTTATCTCGATGCTTATAAGACTTTCTGTTAGTTTTGAATGTGTTTGTGTTCCATGGATCTTAGGTATATCTAGGAATCTAATGATGTCATCGTTTTATCTGTTCTGTGCCTCTTCCTTGACCTCTCTGTAGCCAGTCAGGCTCTTTTTGCATCATCCAATCGAGCTGTGTAGTTCTTAACTTTCCTTCTCTCTGTTTTCCTTCTTGCCTTCTCATTCTTGTTCTACTTCCAGCCATGTTTCTATCTTCTTGTTCTTGTTCTCCTTCCAGCCATATTCCTGCCTTCTTGTTCTTGTTCTCCTTCCAGCCATACTCTGGCCTTGTTCTTGTTCTCCTTCCAGCCATATTCCTGCCTTCTTGTTCTTGTTCTTGTTCTTGTTTGCAGGAGTGAGTTGCCATGAAAAGCATGTAAAGTGTACTCGGCTCATCTGCATACGTTTAGTCTGCCTTGATTTTACTTACCTGGACTCACCTGCATTTATTTGATCTGTTTTCAAGTTACTTATGGTAAATCACCTGTCAGATATTTGTTTTTGATCTTGGTTCACCTGTCTATGTTTTCATGAACTTTGAATTTACTTTCACTCACGTGTATATGGTTGATAAATTTTTACTTTACCTGGTGTTTACCTGTATGGGATTGATTAATAATAATAATAATAATAATAATAATAAGACAATTTCTATAGCGCCGTAGCACGGCCGAGGCCGAAGAAAAGGGCACTGTACATAAGTTCAAGAGACAATAGAAAATTAACTACAGTCATACGATAATTTAAATAGAAACGTTTTAAGCCCTTTCTTAAAGGTATCCAAGGATGGAGCATTCTTTGACTGTACCTGGTACTACCTTAAAGCAAATGTCTTTGCTTGATCAGCTGTGACTTTAGCTGAATTCACCTGTCTAGGTGTGATTAACTTTGACTGTACCTGGTTCTTACCTTAACTCACCTGTCTGTGTTGAACTACTTTGACTTTACGTGATACTTAACCTTAAATAACTCACCTGTGTGTATTTCACCTGCAGTTCTTTCATTATCTGTGGCCAGACGTATACGAGGAAGGTGGACACTGAGTGCTTGTCTGTGCTGTCCGGCTTGGGAGCCTCTGTTCACAAGGTCGTATAGGATTTTAAAAAGTTTCTGATGTTTCATGCAGGTTAAACTATTCAATTTAAGGATTAGTTTGATCGCGTCTGCTCTGATGTTGTTTTGGTCTCAGCTAAAATCTGTGCAGATTTCTTCTCCTCCATAGCTTGTTCAGAACTTGTGACCTCGGAAAAGAAAAAGAAAAGGAAAGAAAATGATTTCTTGCCTTTTACAAAAGCTGGCGTCTCTCTGCCTTTTTTTATGTGAATATTTACAAGTATTGTTGGTGGTAGCTTTGTGCTGCTGAATCAAATGAGCCACAAGTGTTTTGTTAAACTGATGCTACAGATAAATTACAAATGAGTTGCCATTTAAACTGCTGAGAGGTGATGCCAGGAGGTTTAATATATCAGAAACTGGTTGTTGAAAAGCCTGTGATTAACCACAACACCAGTTCTATAATTACTGGAACTGAGTGTCAGGACCAAGGGGTGGGCAGGTCCCACTTACTTACTAAATTTCATATACAAGGGGCAGGTTGACAGTCTAGAGGGAGACTCCAGTTATGGCGGTTTGAGATTGCACAACGAGAAGAAGAAACGCGTGAAAAGTTATTGTTTTGACTTATTTCTGAACTCTGACTTTGCGACTAGCTCGCGACACTGAGTTTGCGTCTTATTAACCAGAACTAGTTGCTTGTAATAACCAGTGTCTATTAGAACAGTGAATGACCTTATTTCTCTGACTGGTTTATTGATGTTTACTGGCTTTGTATATACATGTAACTGGTTGTTGATGTTCTAGATGTGTACAGACATTCGACTGCTTGCTAGCTTCAAGGAAATGGAAGAACCATTTGAAAAAGATCAGATCGGTGGGCAGCTTTAGCTAATCTTATCTTATCCAGTGACATTTGTGTATATGTATATATGTTTGTATGCATGTATTTTTGTATCAAATAGACAGAATCCCTAGTCCTTAGTTGAGCCATCAATGCTGTAGACGTTATCATAAAGAGCCACTTTACAGATTTACTTTACAGATTGAATGTTACTCAATTAGTTGTAGTTACAGATTTAGAGACGGTTGTACTTTGGAAGTTGCCGTCAAAGAGATGCTCCACAGATTGAATGAATGAATGAATAAACAAATGAAGTTATAGAATTAGTTCTAGTTTCTGATAATTTGTCGTTCAGGTTCGTCGGCCATGGCTTACAAGCGCAATCCGATGCGCTGTGAACGGTGCTGTGCACTGGCGCGGCACCTGGAGGTGCTGGTCATGGATCCTTTGATGACACATTCGGTCCAGTGGATGGAAAGGACGCTTGATGATAGCGCCAACAGGTCAGTCACAATCCCTCATTTCCTGTGATATACACACATATATATCTATATATGTCATGTCATGTAATCATCTCTGTATATGTATATATGTATATATATATGTATGTATATATGTATTTATGTATATATGTGTATATATATATGTATAATATGTTTATATAGAGCGCTATTGTGAGGTTCTTCAGACATACTGTACAGATGTCCTGTTACAGTTACAACTACAGTTACATTCCTAGGTTGCTTTTGCTTCAGTTGACCTCATTCGATTGATGGATTTATCGATCATATTGATCTTTCGTTCAGTTAATCAATAAGTCTGTCGGTTGGTTATTTGGTCTGTCAGTCAGTTTTATGCCTTATAATGTAATCAATTAAAGATTTACATATTGTCTTTAAAGGCCTCTTGGAAGAGTTGCCTTCTCTCTGCAGATTTGGTTTCAGATGGGTTTCATTTGTAGGCGTCTGTGCCTTCCAGAGGCGTTTCTGACTGCCGACGTGATGCTGTCAACATTGCAGAACATTTGCGAAGGTCTTGTTGTATACCCAAAGGTTTGTTTAATACATTACGGCTGTAAATGTTACCTAAGTGTCTGTACGCACTTGGCAGGAACCGTTTAATTGTGCTTTAGCACCCTTTGACAGATGGCACAGAATTGTCTTGGTGCTGCCAATCCTCAGCCCAGGGATGGTTGAAGACAAGACGAGCCATAACTCTTTGGCTGCTTTACTCTAAAACGAGTACACTGGCTGCACACTGTTGGTGGGGAGATTGTAATGTAATGTAACAAGCATTTATATAGCGCCTTTCAAGCAACTCTCAGAAGTTGCTGGTCACATGGCTATCCAAATGATCTAAAACAAGTGCATCTTAAGGTGAACAGAAAATGAATGTTGGGTTAGACTAAGATGTAAAGAACGAATGTTTAAAGGGAGGCTGTATAGGAGGGTCCGAATCACAAGAAGACCCGATAAGCTGGCAGTGGCGTGCGGTAACGTGGAACCTGCAAATCCCCACGGTTATCTAATTTCCTAGATTAGACGCCAAGGGAGAGGACTAGCCATTTGAACCTTTTGATGGTTGGTGTATTTTTGGCCAGGAATTCGTCACATGTTGTTTTTCGTCGATTTGTTTTGCGTAGGTTATAGAGCGTCGCATCAGTCAGGAGTTGCCGTTCATGGCGACTGAAAACATTATTATGGAGATGGTGAAAGCAGGTGGCAATCGACAGGTGAGTAACTTGTGTTTTGACTTGGTTCTTCTACATGTGTGTGTTTTTAGACACTTAATTTAGTGCCTTTTTAAGTACTTTGAACACAAAAGCGCTGCCTTCGCTAGCCAACTTTAGAAAATGACCTCATTATAATAGGGCCTCATTCATAATTGTAATCAGAAATTTGTACAGTTCCACTTCAAGAGAAACCAGTGTTAAATGTCATTATGAACATAACGTTCATTCGTTAGCAAACGTTGCTCGGATACTTTGAAGAGTCAACTGTGGCAAGCGTGCACGCACATATACAGAGCCCTACCAACAGATTAATGACATTATAAGGCATTTCTTGATATGGTTCAGAAAACAAGTTTTCAGTGTATGTGTATAAAGCTTTAGATGCAGTTGCTGCTGGTGTTTGCAGATCTGTCATGAAGAGATTCGGCGATTGTCACAGGAGGCGGGCACTGTTGTCAAACAGGAAGGAGGAGAAAATGATCTGATCGAACGAATAAGGAAGAACGACTACTTCGCTCCGATCCATTCTCGGCTCGATCGTCTGATGGATCCAAAGACATTCATCGGCCGGGCTCCACAACAGGTGTGCATACTTGGTCCTTGCGTAACAGAAATTGAAATATTTACTTAAATTCAAAGTTGTTTAGAGATAAAGTTTTTGGTTCCTTATGTAGCTGCTCTAATGATTTGATTTGATAAACATGTTCAGTTTTGAGCATCATTTAGATTTAAGAACAATTTTCTTGGATCCTACAAACATCTACAGATTGTTACAAGTACCAGGACACAAATTTGATGCATACGTAACAAAAATGGCAGCTTTTGTTTCAGTTCTAAGTTACTTAGGGCTAAATTTTGTTACAGTTCAGGGTGGAACATTTGTTTGTAAAATATGAGTGTGTAACTTTTTTGGGATAAACTTTTTGTTGCTATTTGTGTAGATATGTTTATTAAATCTACAGTTGAGTGTGTGAATTTCATGTGATTGTGACAGAAATTGTTTCAATTCATAGTTACATGGGGAGAAAATTTTCTTGCTAACAACACAGATAGCTTTGTCTGTTATGTCCACGTGACATATTTGTTGATGCTGTTTAGGTGACACGTTTTCTGGAGGAGGAAGTGAAGCCGATGTTGAAGCCATTCGCAAACAACATGAGCGAAATAGCAGAACTTGACTTATAATGCAGTTCTCTGTTTGTCTGTCCTTTGGAAGTAAACAATTCCTTTCTCATTCTTGCATTCTTGGTCTCTGTTGGTAACGAGGATATTTTTTGATTGACAATTCCACAATGATTATCTGTGAAAGCATAGGACCAGTGTAGCGTTAACAATTGTTGCTCTGATATAACAGGATTTAGTCTTGAAATCACTGTCAAATTGATTTCGTCAGTGTGATGATGTGGTAGATGTAAAACCTTTGTGTTCAGTATCACTCATTCTAATTTATAGACTTCCGTAGCACTGTTATTATCATAATGCGCAAGGCATCAGTTGACAGTTCCGTGGCCTCGACCATGCTCAGTTTTCAATGAATTCAGCGGGTGAGATCCTTCACCAAATCTTCCTTTGGAATGGGTGCCGCAGATCCTATCCTGCTTCCTCTTCCCATTTGCTATCCCTCGTCCAATTTCAAACACAACCCACCGTAGCTGCCTGCCTGCTTCTTGCATCTCAACCTGGAACCGAACCCTTCGTGTCTATCATTTTTGTTTTGACTGAATGCCTGTGAATAAGCTAGTTTCTGCGACTTAGCTTTCGTTGGGCGCTGTGGAAATCTGGGAGTTTACGATTACGATAGAAGGTCCCCGGATATGGACCGAGATTCAAGTCACTGAAATAAGCCGTAGTGAGATTACTAATAATGAAAGTAATAACGATAGGCCTAATGGCCTATAACAACTAGGATGTTTAGAATTAGGCCTGGCGTAGCTCACTCGGCCTCCAAATGTGTCATGGCGGCTCTGGGCGTGTTTGTTGGCACTGATCTATAGATCGACGACTCTCTAACCTGTGTGTATTTTTAGCCGCGTAAACAGATCGGCTTAGTTCGGATCATAGTCGCTAGATGTCGACGTGAGCGAATTGGTGTACGCACGCCATCCGGCGCAGCCGTGTAATGATGGCGTTACGTGGAAAGCCCTAACGATCGCTGGAGATGACATCCAGTTGCCCTTCATAGAATACGATCGTTGTTGGGGACGAATTCTCTGGAAACCCAGCAGTAACAATAACACATTAGTCGCAGGGATAGGAAGGCGCTGGCCTAGGCAGGCGTTAAACCCGTAAACAACTTAGCGTTGTTTAAAATTGTTGGCGTGACAGTGTTGTTGCATGCGCTCTTGAAACTCGAGGTTGAATAATCACATGAGCAAAACACAATTAGCATAATTATCGCGGAAAGATTTTCTATCAAATTGCATCGCTTAATCAGGTTTCCGATTTGATCCGGGATTTCGTGCCTGCAGGCGTGTGTATAATATTGTAAACACCAGCCCGACCAATGGAACAAATTGATCGGAAATGGATTGCAATAACTGAGATTATTAATTTCAGCGTAATTAATACGTGTGTGTGTATATGGTTTGGTGATCCCTACCGTAATTAATCTTACACCGTGGACCTACGTATGCTTAGAAAATAAAATAAATTAATAATGAATAATTTGATTAATAAATGTTACTAAAAATTATACCTAGAGAAAATGCAACAATACGTTTGCACAAATTGTCTGTCTGTCTGTCTGTCTGTCTGTCTGTCTGTCTGTCTGTCTGTCTGTCTGTCTGTCTGTCTGTCTGTCTGTCTGTCTGTCTGTCTGTCTGTCTGTCTGTCTGTCTGTCTGTCTGTCTGTCTGTCTGTCTGTCTGTCTGTCTGTCTGTCTGTCTGTCTGTCTGTCTGTCTGTCTGTCTGTCTGTCTGTCTGTCTGTCTGTCTGTCTGTCTGTCTGTCTGTCTGTCTGTCTGTCTGTCTGTCTGTCTGTCTGTCTGTCTGTCTGTCTGTCTGTCTGTCTTCGTAGCCTGCCCTTTTGACGCTATCCAATTAACGATATAAAATCATAAGTAGCCCGAATAACGTCCCTCCCAATGTTGATAAGCTGCACTACCCAGGGGGTGTGGGAAAGGCCTTGCGTGATTTTGCCCTCCATACCGTTTTTCATTCGTTCAGGTCTCAATGTGGCACGAAAACGCAGAGCGTGTGACAACTGTTCGTGATAAACAACTCGTAAACAGTAGTCTATGGTGTTGGCTGAATCAAAGGCCCGGGTGTCAATGCTCGCACAACAATGGCCAGCTTAACAAGAAAATCACAAGGCGTTAAATACTAATAATATCCGTAACCGGTTTCTCAGTTTTCCTCCGTCATCGGCCATTTCTGCCTCCGTGAAGTGGGCGCTGAATAAGCGCTTCGTTCAATTCAAAGGAAAAGAGTCTAAAGGAATGCACTCCTGGCAAACATCTCACACAAATGGAAACCGGATGTTATCATTTCCGTCTGTTGCATGCGCGGCCCTGCTATCAAGCTCTAAATGTACTATTTAGCACGTCGTGGTGCAGAATACTAGGCCAAAGCTCGAGTGCGGAAAAGGCACCCTTTGTCTGGGCCAGTTGTAATCATTATTGAGAGTAGACACCATAATGTGAGTAGAACAGACAAACTGTCTCATGCCAAGACACACTTAATGTCGCCCAGCGGGAGATAATTTTGTCTTGTGTCACAAGGTCGAAGTGACCTTTACTGCTAGACAATAGTTGATGAGCGTTGTGGTTTCAGCAGCAGTGCCTAATAATTCCAGACATCGTGTGTAAAAGTGAAATTTAAAGATTATTTTCTGCCTCGGGGCTTTAGCATAGCTATAGCTGTTCCTACCCAGATGGCCACGTTCCCTCAGCTCAGATGGGGCCCGCACCGTGCCACAGGTGGCCCAATGTCGGCCCAGCGATCGTGGTCATCATGGTACATATAGGGTGGGGTGATCATGAGATGAAAAACCAATTGATAGAGTTTCATCCTGATGTTGGATGTCTTGTCACCATAGGATTAAATGAAAGCTTCAGTTAGAGGGAAGGCGAAGAGGTTTTGGGTAGTGCATGGTGTTTACCTAAGCAGTAACTTTCTGAGGGTCTTCCAAAGGGACCTCGGACAAGATGAGTCTGTCTGTGGGTGTGTCTGTCTGTGGGTGTCTGTGTCTGTGTCTGTCTGTCTGTGTGCGTCAGTTTCTGTTTGTCTGTCTCTGTGTTTCTGTCTGTTTGTATGTGTGCCTGTCTGTGTGTGTTTGTCAAGATGTGTCACTGTTACTGTCTGTCCTTGTGTCCTTGTATCTGTCTTGACTCTTCCTATGCCTGTCTTTATGCTGTTGCGTCTGCTATTTAGTCTGTGTGACTGGCTAGACACTAAACGCCCTTCTGACTACGCGGCACCCGACGAAAACAATAACAGCGCTCGTCTGGGAGTCGTCCGTCTGTACCTATTTGTCTGTCTGTCTGTCTGTCTGTCCTTGTGCGTCCTACTGATGATGCTGATGACGATGATTAACTTATTCCTGGTGCGCAGTAACACCACGCGAGGAAATACAGGCGCAATTAATGATACTATTGATGATGCTATTATTGATGATATTGATGACGATAGTCGTTGTTGTCGTCATCATCGTCGCCTCCGTTTAAGACTAAGACGATTGCCAAGGTGTGTGGGTCTGTATGTGTATGTCTGTGTGTATGTGTATGTCTGTGTGTGTATGTCTGTGTGTGTGTTTGTCTGTGTGTCTGCCTATGTCTGTGTGTGTATGTCTCTGTGTGTGTGTTTGTCTGTGTGTCTGCCTATGTCTGTCTGTGTTATGTCTTTGTGTGTGTCTGCCTCTGTCTGTCTGTCTGGGCCTATTTGAAGCTGCCTTGTACAGAAATGAGCCCAGCGACGACTAGGACAAGCCTCGACCAGTCGACCAGTCTGCAAGCGTTAGTGCGCATGTTGCATGCGCTATGGTCGCATTCACGAGAGCCACAGTTGTAAACAATTACGTCGGGTTGCCTGTTCGATAGGGTCTGGGCCTGCGCCTTGCTAGCTCGCCGACAGCGACCTCCCAGGCCTCCCAATCTTCCCATCGGCAGGCGGCTCCGCCCACAGCCAGCCGAATGTCAACTGCTTTAAAATAGTAAACGGACAAAACTTTACGCCAACCGCTCTCGAGGCATTCTGTGAATATCTTGTTGAGCTTCGTCGGTTTTAAAGCTACGAGTGTTGGTTTAGCGCTGGATAAATATAGATCATCGAAGAGTAGGTATTTTTCTGTTTCTGAGTATACTGTGATCGTGGCTGGATTTCTTATGTGAAGATATTTACAATCCAGCCAGTTCACGTACACTCGGGCTAGAACTCTAGATGAAATCAAGTAAAATAAGTTGGGTTCAGTTTGTAATCGTAATCGTAATCGTAATCTCGAGACTTCTACAGCGCCCAACGAAAGCTAAGTCGCGGGAACCAGCTTATTTACAGGCGCTCAGTCAAAACAAAATCGATAGGCAAAAGGGTTCGGTTCCGGGTCAATATCCAAGAGTCGGGCAGAGAGACAGCGTGGCAGCTACGGTGGGGTTATGTTTGGGGTTGGAGAACACAGATAAGAGGAAGAAGGGGGGATAGATAAGTGGAAAGCTTAAAACAGTAAATTACATTTGCACAAGGTATGTAAAGCTAGTGGTTAATACATAATAAGTGATAGACATATCAGAGAGGAAATAAAAATTCCAGGTTAGCATTTCAGTAAGCTTTGTTATTTCGTTTAACAAAAGCCGGTTGCTAGCAGTATTTATTTATTTCATGGCACCGAAATTGAACGTGCGAGGATAACACATTTACGACACTTAATGTAAATATAAATGTTTTCTATTGCGACCGTATGGCCTCGATCTTGCCAATTTTTCGATGAATTTATGGGTTGAGATCCTTCCTTCACTACCGCTGCCCGTTTCAATGGGTTCCACGCCATTTAAGGTTCCCGTGTACGGACCGTGCTAGTCGGAGATTCAAATCCCTGAAATAAGCCGCTATCGATACGCCAAACGGTACCTCACGTACAGAGGCTAGATAAAGCAGCGCTGTATAAATTCAAATTACTCAGCTAGACCCTTAGTCTGCGCATTAATTCTTCAGGGTCCTACACAATGCTTGCGCGGACTTTCCGTTCTATTACTAATATGAAGACGTCTATGTTTTGGGATGTTTTGACTGGCCTATTAAACCGGGTTGACCCTTAGCCCTGAGAGATAGAGGGTGAACCGCGTACGAATAGGGGACATTCGCGTAAATCGATTGTAATAAGTCGTTGTTTTTGCGAGAAACGGAAAACATTGTTGATTTTGAGTCATATTGAGCTATTGTCAAATGGACGCTTATTGCTGTTGTTGTTGTTGTTCATCGTAAGTTTTACGGCACGAGATGTTGACTTGATATCGGTTCGTTTCCGTGAGAAAGAGTTTTTGAAAAACCCACGGATCGAAAACAGTCTCATTCCGAAGTTCGCTGTGATTGTGTCACTTCTTTGACCAGTTCGAGTCAGTGTGCAAAAGTCTTCCGATTTTTCAGCAATCGCGGGATAAACGTCTAACTCGTGGCGAGAATTTGCGCTTGTGGTTGGAAAAGTGATCAAATTCAAACTGCGAAAGGATCGACTTTGAAGCTGCCAAAACACGGATCAACTTTGAAGCTGCCGAAAAGGATCAACTTTGAATCTGCAGTTGGGCCAATACGAATCTCTGAGGTAAGTTTTAAAGTTTTACGTTCTTTTCTATGCTTAGCAATCGCGCTGCTTTGTTTTGCTTGTTCTGCCACGCTGTCTCTCTGCTTTGACTTTTGGATCTTGACCTGGAACCGAACCCTTTTTGTCTATCGATTTTGTTTTGACTGAGCGCATGTGAATAAGCTGGTCCCCGTTACGTGGCTTTCGTTGGGCGCTGTAGAAATCTTGGGATTACGATTACGATTGCTAGACCGGCCTGGAGCTTGCAGTGATCAAATTGATCTGTTGAAGATCAGATCTGGAAAAATTTGTAGCACCGTTATCATTATGCACACGATACATATGAAATGCAAACATGAGGCTTTCGTGCATTTGGCGATTCATATTTCTATCAGTTTGCCTTTTCAGTCACCAGGGAGAAGTATTTACGGTTGTGGGTGTTGCTGTTTGGTGTACGATGACGTAGTTCCTAAGAAGAGTGTGTACATAGAATCAATATTTGCCCGACTTGTTGCAAGTGATCGTCAATTTTGAGAGGCGCCAAAGGACTGGTACATAAATTTCAGATTGCGTTTAGAACAGAAAAGAGGAGTTTATTTATCTGTATGTGACAAAGAATTGTAATCTGACTCCATCTTGTGTCTTCTGGTAACGTCTGTGTAACAGAAAGCCAGTTGAGGCTGGACTAAGTTTAACCCAGAAAAATACAGTAATCACATGCAGATTTATGCTGTTCTCTTAACATATTTTATGGCTGCACTATGTTGCTGGATACAAAGAGGCAGTTGTATCGAAGATGATGGCTGCCGGGGATATGAGTAGTTTGAAAATGCAGTCTTTGTTGATTTCCCATGACGGACCCAGGATTTGAACCTGGGTTGCAGAGGTGACGAGCCTAATGTTAGCCACTTGGCCAGCATACCTCCAATTAATGAGAACATGCTACGTGTATAGGTTACTTAGCCCAACAACAAAACGCCTTTTCGTGGACGCATTGGGATCCGTCAAATACAGCTTTTTTCGGTTTCCTTGTGGAAAAATGGGGTCTTTTGAGCTAAGCTGAGCATGACTGTTACAATCTGGGCATTCCCATTTCTCTCAGCTTAAACGCAAACCACTCTAACAACTCCTCTCCCCTTCTCTCTGTAGTCTTCTGGCAACCGGACTTGGTTCTTGACATGGTATCTTTTGGACAGCCCCTCTGACTTGACGCAGCACTTGTGAATAAGCTGGTAACCCTTTTAAGTGGCACTTTAGAAATTTTAAGTTTACAGTTACAAATCTGGGCATGACGTACAGTCTGGGCATGACAGTTACAATCAGAGCATGACTGTTACAATCTGGGCATGAAAGTTACAATCTGGGCATGACTGTTACAATCAGAGCATGACTGTTACAATCAGAGCATGAAAGTTACAATCAGAGCATGAAAGTTACAATCTGGACATGACAGTTACAATCTGGGCATAACTGTTACAATCTGGGCATGACTGTTACAATCAGAGCATGAAAGTTACAATCTGGGCATGACTGTTACAATCAGAGCTTCACTGGGCAACATTTCCTTTGCTTGAGAGGCTTCCTGGTTGGACAATGAATTGTGAATTTCATCGAGGCATTTGAATCGTGAGCCCCAGATAAAAGGGTGACTCAGATCCTCATTGTGACTGCTTCTGTTTTGTAAAACGAAGACAAACTTTCTTACGAATGTGATTTTGAAGGCACTTAACCATTAGGGTTTTTAGACTGGGAAACAGAGGGCTTGGTCTTGTTTGCATTGTACTTCAGACTGGATTTAATCTCTTGTGAGTCATGTTTGAGTCATTGTTTTTTTGTCAGAAGATCTGCTTTTCTATAATTCCATTTGAGTGTGGTTGGAATTGTGATACAAGGGCCCTTAAAAGACTGTAATAACCAGTCTAATATAATCTAAAGACTTCTATAGTGCAGTTATCATACTGCCCAAGGCATCAGTCGATGGTCGCTTAAACGCAAAATCGCAGTCAAAAATATTAAGCTGTTGGAGAAGCCAGGTCAAATTCGGTTAGGTCAGAGAGACCAGAAGCCAGGCTATAGCGGGTAAACAAGTTGGAAGTGATGTGTCTAAAGTTTAGACCTGATTGACTTCTAAGAATTGATCAAATATTAGTTGTTTACCCATTGCATCAAGAACCTAAGGGTTAAAGAAATCTTTGTGTCTGTTGGTTTAAACCCCGCTACTTTAGAGATGACTAAAGAGTGGTCTGATAAGAGAATTAGTGATGATTAAAGTTTCATGATTTTATTGTTTGGTTGGACGTCACACCAGGACGAAAGTCTGGTGTTAAACTTAATAACTTAATTCATTTGCCTTATCTTAAATGTCATTTCTTAGTATTTCGTATTACTGTTAAGTTCTATTTTACGTTTATTTGCTATTTCTTTGTCATTATTTAATTAACAAATAAATTAGATGAATTAGTTTTTACTGGTCATATTCATGGTTTAATTGTTTTATGGGTCTTTGTGGAAATCACCAAGAACTGGGAGCTGTGGATAAGTGAGTCAGTCAGTTGTCTCATCACGGGAGTCTGTAGACTCCACATGGCCTGATTCATTCCAATTATATCGTTTGATGACGGTTTTCCAGGTCATTTGAGAAGGTCATGTGGCCGTTGGGTTGTTATCCTAATTGTAAGCTTTCCTCCAGGGTCTGATCTCCGGAAATTGCTGAATCCTGATCCCATACGAAAGCCAGGGCGGCTGCACTTTCTAACCCCACGAAAACACACTGCAAGTGATTACTTTTGTAATTGTAATTGTAATTAATAACTTCTATCGTGCCGATGAAGTAAAGTCATCTGATTGCAGTTTGGCTTTGGTGCGCCATCGGTTGCTGCTTCGAACATTAGACATCGGCACGATAGAAGTTATTAATTACAATTACTAAAGTAATCATTTATTTTATGCCTACATCAGTAGGTGAGCGATAGTCTAGTGGTAAGCGTGGTGGACTTTTAATCAAAAGGTCAGTGGTTCAAATCCCAACCAGGGCAGAAATTTGTTGCAAGATTTTGGCTCCGCTGGCGCCCTCTATAATGAGTACACTGACTGTACACTGCCAGTGGGATGATCAGGTGGTGAGGGAGAGGTGTTATGAGTCCCTTAGGGGGTGCAGGCACAACAGAAATTTCCAAACATTTTTCTTCTCTGGGGAAAATCGCTCAGCTGTGTTATAGGCCTCAATTAATATTGATCCTCAGAGGAATGAATGGTGAGGAATTTTTGGCTGAAGCACAAACATGACAATAGTAATCCAATGATGGAACAACATTTCCATGCTAGTTACAATGGGTTTCAGTTTTTGGGATTTCAACCAGTCTGTTGCAAAGGATTACGATTTTTGGATATGGCTTCACTCGAAGTGACGATCAATTGGTAGCTTGTGTATTATGATGAATACACTTTACTTTACTCTTGTGTAAATTTATGAATCGTTGGTAAGGTAATTTTGTACTTCTGAAAAATGTATGTGAGTAGGTTTGGTATATGTGTGTATTGTAATTTGTAACTGTTAATTTATATAGCACCATTCTACCGAAACTAATCAGCTTTCTGTGAATGTGTGTGAATCGGAACGCATATTTTATGCCCCTTTATTATTACTGTTCTTATTATTCAGACACGCGCTCGCGCACACACAACACAGTATACATGAATATGTATATATGTGTGTATCTGTGCTGTGTTTCCAATTATGTTTGAGTATCATTCTGTGTATCTGCCTTTGTGGCTGTGCGTCTTTCTTTCTTTGCTGTGTCACGTGTCTCTTGTTTATATTTGTCCATGCCTAGGATTCCTCGCACAGTCGGTGGACATATGACGTGTTAACAATGCATTACTTATGGTCATTAGATTGGAGTCGAACAGTAGACGCAGAGGTGAAAGTGAACACAATACGCCACTGTGCCACCCCACCACCGTTCATATGCTGAAGTTACTCAATGGGGATGGTGTCAGCTTGGCGTCTGAAATGATTCTTTAAGTTTATGGGTTGGTCGACAGATGGCGTGGCGAGCGGCGGCGGCTGGTGATGGTATCCTGGACTGGTATGCCGGATTGTGTCAGAGGTCATGGAGGCTGCGTGTTTGGCAAATGAGGCTCCGGGTATCCAGGGCGGTTTGGGGGGGGGGGGGCGTTAGCAAGGGTATGCCGAATTGGGGAAGGACTGTTTTGGTGTGGCTGAGAGTGTGTTCTGCTGGCTGCGTTTTTGTAGTTCAAATCCTGGGGGGGTGGTTGTGGTGGTGGTGGTCACGATGGTGGTCAGGTTGGGGGTGGTGGAGGTGGTCGGAGTGGGGGTGGCCGGAGTGGGCGGGATAGTGGTGGTTGTGGTGGTGGCAAATGATGTGGTGGTGATCGAGGTGGTTGTGGTCGTGATGATGACACTACACTGGCAAAGAGGAAGATGATGTCTATTGTGGCCTGTTTATGCAATGGCGATGACAGTGACGATGTTTACCTATTTTTAAGAGGAGAATGATTGATGTTTCGGAGACATTAAATTCCTGCACATTTTGAAGTCTTTATTTCCGATGATTGATGCAGTGTTGTTGTCTCGAAGAACGAAGAACGCCAGCTCTTCAAAGGAGTTCAGGTGTCGTGGAGGGGTGGCGTGAGATCGACCCTGGTGACCTTCGTGAATATTAATTTATTTATTTATTTCAATTTAGCCCCGTCTGACTGACTGTCTGAAGGCGTCTTGTTACTTTACAACCCCCATGGTACAGATAAACAAGGTCAGAGGTGGGGTAGGCAGACCGGGATACTCTTGGTTACCGGCTGGTGACCTTCTGACCCTGAGATGCATGTCAGTAAGCCAGAGGGTGGCGGGGAGGGGTAAAGGTGTGGGATTCCGTTGGTCGTTAATGATGTTGTCTCCAGTCAGAAGCGGTCAGAGAATTTCGGCCGAGTTATGACCACGAGATTCTCGGAAGGCACTATATTGAGGTCCAGGTACATATATACATACATACATACGTTCATACATACATACATAAATATATACATACATACACATACATACATACCTACACACATGCACACTTACATGAATGCATACATACATACATATATACATGCATAAATACATACTTAGATACATACATACATAAATACATACCTAAATACATACATACATACATACCTAAAAAATAAAGACTTACCCACATTCAGATATAAATAGTACGTAATGCATTTGATAACGCATCACATGTCCATCGGCTGAATGAGGAATTATAGGCATAGTAGGTCACAGCAGTCAGACAGCGAAAGCAAGGTGCTACTAATACGTCTTAAGCCGCTGTACGAATATTTCTAGTGAAATATTGTTGTGAGTTATATAAACATATACATGCATACATAAATACACACATACACAAATACTTACATATATACATGCATACATACACTTACTGGCACTCACATAACTACACATGCATATGAAAATACATACACACATCAATGCACACATACATGCACACACATACCTACGCACTTGACCATACATACATACATGTACATCAACGCACGCATATATAAACATTCATACATACATAAATGCAGAAAACATCCACACATAGAAAAACATGCATACATTTGCATACATACCTAGAGCTGCTTAGATTAAATCTGGTTTCTAAATCCTCTGGTCGATCGGTCGGTGGTTTTAGTTCCCAGATTCGATGACACATCGGACATTGACGTCTTTGCACTGGCTTCCTACACATTGGGGTTTTGTTTAGAAAACATCCCGAGTGATAATAAAGCAATCTGGCGAGCACAGCGCGTGCGACCACTGTCTGCCTGTGTGTCTGCACGGCAGAACTGCGGTTCATAAAGGACACAGTATGAATATGAAATTAATAACATTAACGTCTGTCTGTTCTCTTGTGTGGTATTGTCTTTGATTCTGTTCTCTTGTATGGTATTGGCTTTTGTCTTTAATGTTATTGTCTTGTGTGGTATTGTCTTTGATTCTGTTGTCTTGTGTGGTGTTGGCTTGTCTGTCTTTAATTCTGTTATCTTGGCAGCTATTGTCTTTGATTCTGTTATTTTTTATGGCATTGTGCTTGTGTCTTTAATTCTGTTTTCTTGGCTGCTATTGTATTGTGTGGGATCGTCTTTGATTCTAGACCGATAGTCAGTTCGTTCTGGTATGGTCGACTTTGCTTGTATGTACTGGGTATTATATAGCACCTTTTAAGAACCTCCCAAACTTTGTCTTTGCTAAACAAGATGTCATTTTAATGGCAGTTAATTGTTTTCTGTTCTCCTGCTGTCTTGTGGCTGCTTCTACGGAGGGCAGACTCAGACAGACAGACAGACACGGACAGACACACAGAGACACACATAGACAGACACACACAGACACAGGGACAGACAGACAGACACACAACAAGACCAACTCTAGAGACAGACAGACAGGCAGACGGACAGACCAACTGACACAGACAAACACAAACCCAGAGAGACAGACAGTCATAGAACCAAGACAGACACAGATCGCCATCAGCAACAGGAGCATCCTCATCACCACAGTTCTTTGTCATCATCATCATCATCGTCATCATCATCGTCGTCATCGTCGAACTAACGAGTCACAAATCATTGCGCCCCAGAATCAACAAACAGTATTAACATAATTAGTAAATAATAATATGCACAGCAATTTATCGGACACTTCAAACGGGCAGCGGCGCAGAAGGACCTCATCCGATCAATTCATTGAAAAATAAGTTGAGGCCATACGGTGCCATTTACCGAGGAATTTACTTCTGGCAGTTGGGGGTCCCGCGTACTGCGGCGCAGTGGGTGTTTCAAGACCCAGAAAACCCTCTGACCAGTCGAAACTATGCAAATTATGCCAAGCACGTGACTTGACCTTGGCGAATGTGGGCGGCGGACGACAGCAGCTGGTTGGAAGTCAACAACATTGGGCTGCGCTAACTTCGTAGTAGGCGGAGCCCGATGCGCCGCGGGCTAAGGGGGGGGAGAATTGCGCAGCTGTGTGTTCGCAGTTGACGGGAAGATGCGGCATTTTGACCTGCTTCCTCCCACGCCATGATAGGCAGAGTAAACAAAGAGGACCCATCGGTGGAAATACTGGGACCAAGTGACGCCGTGGGCGGCGTGGAATTTTCTTGGGCGTAAGCAGTGGACGGCGTAGATGGGTGCGTATGAAGCGTTGTTACTGATGTTGTTGAAAGATGCTGGCTAGCTCAGTCAAGTTATGGTGTATTCGGTCGGTGACCCTCGGTGGAATATCACGACACTACTCGGCTCGCCATCCTTTTTCGCGGTAGACGAGTTACAGCAGCAGTGAGAGGTTAAATAAAACAGGTGGCTCTTTTTGATAACTTTTTTTTAGTTTTCCAGGATTCGTGATGACCTTTTAATTGTTCTGCTCTATAAGTTTAGTAGACGTCCGTCACCCTAGATAGCCAGTTTGGGGAGAGGCTGCTTGAAGGTGTGGATGTATCCTCCAGATTTGCCTGTGCCCACTGAGTTTATTTGGTTATCTGTTGAACTTGTTATGCGTTAAAGATGAGCTCACTTACTCATCAACTCAATCACTCTACTTACTATTCACTCAAATAACCAACTCACTCATTCGCTCACTAACTAACTAATTCGCTCTCTAACTAAAGTCACTCACTAAAGTCTCTCACTCACTAAACTCACTCACTAAACTCACTAAACTGACTAGTCACTCACTCACTAAATTCACTAAACCCACTCACTAAACTGACTAAAGTTTCTCACCCACTAAACTCCCTCACTCACTAAACTCACTCACGAAACTCGCTCCCTCACTAAACTCACTCACTAAACTCACTAAACACACACACCCACTCATTCATTCGCTCACTCATCCAGCTGCAAACACACGCTGGCCGCCAGCCATCCTGCCGTTATAAGTCGTTTGAGCAATCATTTGGTTTGATCAGTCTGCCTGGAATCGTTTGCTAACTGGTCACTGATTTGGTCAACTGGTAACAGCGTAACAAAGATCCGAGATTCTCAAGATTCCACTTGTAAATATAAAATACTCTTAAAGAAAACTTTACTTAATTTCATCCGATTACAGGTTTTGACTGTATTCATCGTGGAGATTAGGCATCGCCTTGTTGCAAGTTTTACTCTCCTGCATTTCCACTGAACAGCTTCCTCCCACATTAATCTGTTGTAAATGCAAATTTATACAATTTCTATAGCGACCGTATGGCCTCGACCCTGCCCATTTTTGAGTGAATTAATCGGGTGAGATCCTTCACCACTGCTTCCCGTTTGGATTGGTGCCACGCCGTTTAAGGTCCCCTTATACGGACCGTCCTAAGCCTGAGATGGAAAGTCTCTGAAAGCCACGACCAGAGAATGAACCGGCATCCTCGCGCTCAGAGTCACCTTTACGAACGCGTTACCGATGCAGCTAATGAGGCCATTAAGTTATAAGCTGTTTATGACCATAAGTTTTAAGCTGCTTATGACCGAATTCCTGGGGTTCATTGCACGATATTGCCTGAATGTGTCTAATACTTGTTGAGCCGATGTCGCTCGTAGTCACTGTGTTGTTTTCAATCCTGTTTTCTGCGTTGTTTTCAACGTGTCTTCGATAATCAATGCGTAAAAAAGTCCCCTGGTACACATAACTGCCCTACACAGGCAATTGTGCCGTTAGTGAAAAAAGTCCATTCAATTCCGTGACCAGTTTTGTCGTGTTTGCTGGCGTTGAATGCATGTGTGGGTTTGTTTGTCGGGTGCTGTTTGTGCTGCGTGCGAACGATATAGGAACATTCGTTGTGTAGCTTCGTTGTTTTTGTTACGTGCTGCATGGTAATGGATTTCTTTGGGACAAATTTTTCGTTGTTTACCGAAGAAGATTTGCAGCTGATGACCTGAGAAGAGAGATACAGTGGATGTTTCAAATACGTGATCAGTTGGAATAATAAAATAATAACTGGGATTGTTTTTTTCTTGTCTATCTAATTAAGTAATCTTAATGTTAATTAATGTTAATCTGTTTAATTGAATGTATTAGTTACACATTTGAAGTGCTGTCTATTGATTCCTTGTGCATGATGCCAAGTGCAGACGTAATAAAGAAATCATAGTCATTTGGAGAAGACAGGTCGAAATCCAATAATCATGTTGATGAGCTATCTCAGTGATGTATGTAGTGTAATGTAATCTCGATTAACATTTTTATCTATTTTTCTAAGTAGTTCTTGAAGCTGCTACTTGTTAGCCTGAACAGTGTTACCAGTGCTTACAATTGTGGGAGTGATGATGATTGAAGCAGTGGTGATGATTGAAGCAGTTGTGTTGGTTGAAGTAGTAGTATTGTTGTTGATAATGATGATGATGATGATCAAAGCAGTCATAATGATCGAAGCAACATTGACAAACGAGGCAGTGGTGATGATCAAAGCTGTGGGACATCAACAGCTTTGATCATCACCACTGCCTCGTTTGTCAGTGTTGCTTCGATCATCATGACTGCTTCAATCATCATCATTATCAACAACAACTACTACTTCAACACAACTGCTTCAATCATCATCATCACCATTTCATCACCCCCTCCCGTCATAGCGGTGGTGAAATGATGATGATGTTGTTCATACTGACCTTTGGGTAGCCACTGACCTACGACAAGGCGAGAACAACGTGGTGGACTCGTGTGGTTGTTGATCCAAGGAGCGGTTGTCCACTGGGTCGGCCCAGTTCTTGGTCTCTCTCGAAGGGCGACCAGCAATCGACAAAGATCTGCTGATCGTTATCTCGATCGCTTTCTGTTTTTCGTCATCGTAACTCGAGTTTAAGTCGATAGTGTCCGATTTCTATTCCCACATCACGCTCAGGATCAACCACCCCTTATATATATATATATGTGTGTGTGTGTTTATATATATATATGCATGTGTATATGTATATTTAGTGTATATAATTATATGTGCATATGTATATATATGTATATATATGCATGTATATTTATGGATGTGTGTATATGTATATTTAGTGTATATAATTATGTGTATATATATATGCATATATGTTTATGTATATGCGTGCATGAATGTATATTTAGTGTATGTAATTATGTGTGTGTATGTATATGTGTGTAGACTTGTCTATACTTGTGTAAATATTGATCTTGCAACAATCTATATTTGCTACAGTGCTTACAACTTCGGCTGCCAATGTTGATGGAAGATAGTCTCACAGTTGGTTTTGTTAGGATTTGTATTATTGTCATTGTGGTTGTAGTCGTCGTTATCATCATCGTCATCATCTTCATCATCATCGTCATTGCTTTTATTGTCATTGCCTTCATCATCTACTTAGCCATCCTCATTGTTACCTTCATTATCGTCTTGATCATTGCCTTCAACTTCATCATCATAATCATCGTCACCACCATCACCATCATCATCATCATCATAATCATCGTCACCACCATCATCAACATCATCATCATCATTGTCATCTTAATCATCATGGAGGTAATAATTATCACAATAATATAATTGTCATAATGACTATTATAATTCTAATAACTTTATTCTGTTTATGCGGCCGTTTCGTGGATCGCTGTAAGAGCCTTTAAGAGTGCATCTAAGGATCGTAGCCACTGCATTTCTGGAACGTCTGCACTTAGCAGATGTTGTGTTTTGAAGTACGAGGCATTGTGTTGATGAGGCAGATTCCCGCCTGCATTTGGCATTTATCGCTTGTGGGAGGGGGGCAGCTTGATTGTTTGCGAGACAATAAACGTGTTACTTTATGGCGCTATGAAGCATTCATCCGAGTGGCTTTCAGTTTGCGGGCTTTAGCGAGTTGCTGTTGTAAAAGCCGTTAATGGGTCCTGCACTTGATGTTGTGGGGTTGGATGAGTGACTTGTTTTTCGTTTTCTGGTCTCTTCCGGCCGTTCTTGGGATTTATGGCTGTTTACGGGAATTTGAAATTGTTTTGCTGGTGTCTTGTGTTTGTCTGCTTACGAATGCTTGACTTTTTGAAGCCGTTTTGGGATCAGGTTTGCCCGCCTCTCCTCCTCTTCGTAATTCTATTATGCTGTTTGGTCTCTCGGATGCAGCGGATAGGACTTTGATTAAGGGTGGGTAGGTGGGTGGATGGATGAGTGGGTGGGTGGATGGATGGATGGGTGGGTGGATGGGTTGGTGAGAGGGCTTGGGATTGCATGGATGTGGAATAGATGAATGGACAGGTGAATGGATGGGTGCATGGGTGGATGGATGGGTGGGTGGATGGATGGGTTGGTAGGTGGATTGGTGAGAGGGCGTGTGATTGGGTGGATGGGGAACGGATGAATGGATGGGTGGGTGAGAGAGGATGGAATTGGATGGATGGGGAACGGATGAATGGATGGGTGGGTGAGAGAGCATGGAATTGGATGGATGGGGAACGGATGAATGGACAGACGGACGGATGGTCATACATATGAATAAGTGGATGAACAAATGCTTAATTTGCTTCAACTATTTACCAAATGAGACCTAACCCAATTAAAAAAATCACTAAAACGTGCATGTGTTTTCTTTGTAGAATGTCAGCGACAGTTGGAAACATCTTTCCTCTGTCGCTTCCATCACAGAACTATTCCACCCTCAACGATGACCTCACCTTGAGCTCCAGTGACGATGCAGTGGTCAACTACTCCCATCGGAATAACGTCCGGTCCCATCATTACGAGTCCTTTACGCTGGAACGGTCAGTCAGTGAACTTCCTCTGGTCACCACGAGTTCAACAACTACACCAGTGAGGACACTAGCCATCCTAGGCAAGTTGGATTTACTTAGCTACATGCTTTTTATAGCATAACTGGTTAGTAACGTACCCCCCCCCCCCCATTACACCCATTCTTCCTCGTATCTCTCTCTCCTCTCCAACCCCAAACACCACCCCATTGCTGCCATGCTGTTTCTCCGTCTGACTTTTGGATCTTGACCTGGAACCGAACCCTTTTGCCTATCGATTTTGTTTTGACTGAGCGCCTGTGAATAAGCTGGCCCCCATGGCGCGGCTTTCGTTGGGTGCTGTAGAAATCTCCGAATTTCGATTACGATTAACAGTGTCTGAAGACTTGCTAAAGAGAAAACGGTGACTGTCAAGTTGGATTAACTTCGTTACAGTTTTTTCAGACGGAACACTCCAGAACAGCGTTCGGGCACATTTTTTTGCTAATAAAAAATAATTTAGTTATTAATAAAAGAATTTAGTGTTGCTAAGTTATTTTAGTTACTTGATATAATGTAACGACTTACACAGTTTAAATTGTAATTATAAATTTATATAGCACCATTTGAAAAGAAACTAATCAGAGAGGCATTTGCAATGGTAGCCAAAGCAGTATTAAATGTCACTGAGAACGGGAAGTTCATCAATTTGCAAGCTGTGCTGGTGGCATGTTTATACCAGTTATTTCTGTTTACATGAAGACTGGCATTCCACTCTTATATGCTGAGGATAAGCAAATGAAGTCGCTAACGCTTACACCCTCTTGAGGCTGCCTTTTGGTGCCTCTGTTATTCTTCTTCATCTTTTGGCACTTGTGTTGGCAGGTGGTAATGTCGAGTGCCCTAGAAGCAGCTCATTACTTCTTACGTTTCGAAACAACCTGTCTTTTTTACAATGCATTACGCACCTTACTGATCGTAGTCGTAGTCGTAAACTCGAAATTTCTGAAGTGCTACTTAAAAGCCTAGCGCAGGGCACCAGCTTATTCACGAGCGCTGCGTCAAGTCCGTGGGGTTGTCGAACAATGCCATGTCAAGAACCAAGTACGGTTGCCAGGGGACCAGAGAGAGGAGGCTAGGGTGGGTTGTGTTTAAGCTGAGAGAAATGGGAAGACTACTGATCTAGCTGTCTGTGGACACGAAGTAAATGGACAATCAGTTTACTTTACTTTACTTTGTGTAAATTGATGAATTGTTGGTAGAATAATTTTGTACTTCTGAAGAATGTGTATGAGTAGGTTTGGTATGTATGTGTATTGTAATTTGTAGCTGTTAATTTATATAGCGCTATTCTACTAATCAGAGGTGCTTTCTGTGAATGTGTGTGATGAATCGGAACGCATATTATTTACCCCTAATAAGAAGCTTACGAAGGAGGGTAGGCGTATCAGTGGTGCATAAGAGAGTTCTGTGAGTAAGCAGGCAACAATACATGTGGGGCTACGAGGATGGGGTCTTACAAAGGCAGAATAATTAGAGGCACAGGTGGGGTAATATTTTCTTTTGAACAGGGCAGGGCGCACTCGGTCATAACAGAGGAGTTTACCCCGAGCAGGCATTCATTCCAGCCGAAAAATAATAAACAGAAGATTAGTCAGTTTGTGGGAGTGAGTTTGAACGGGGAATGACTGCTAACGAAGATTAATGTTTCAGCCCTTTTGCAAAGAGAGTGATTGAACTTGACGTGTAGCGAGCACCCTTGTGAAGACGGCTAAGCCGGTGAATGCGAGTGTTTAGCAAAACAGGAGGGGTGTGTGTGATGGTCTAGCGGTTAGCGTGCTGGATTGTGAGTTGACAGGTTGGAAATTCAATTTCCCACCGGAGCAGAAAGATATTTTGAGATTTCATTTGTAGGTTTGCACTTCGATGAGTCATAATCGTAAGAGATTTCTACAGCGCCCAACGAAAGCTAAGTTGTGGGAACCAGCTTATTCACAGGCGCTCTGTCAAAACAAAATTGATAGGCAAGAAGGGATTGGTTCCAGATCAAGATCTAAGAGTCAGGCATGCCAACAGTCTGACGGCTACGGTGGGTGGTGTTTGGAATTGGATCTGCAGGATAGATAAAAGGAAGAGAAGGAATGAGGACGGTATCTGCAGAAGAGGAATGTTTTCAGTTTTGAGTGGAAGACGCATACACAGAGGTTGCAAGGGGTGAAGTGATGGTGAGTTCGTATGATGGATCAGATAATTGTCGTAATTTTGGTGGGGTACTATTCCGGAAGTGTCTTGCAACTCAGGTTCAATTCACCAACCTTGCTTACAATAATAAATGCCATAAATAAATTATGAAATAATGCAGTAAATAAATAAATGAAATAAAATCATGTAAGAAACGACCAATTACGTTACTTTGCTTTACATTACATTACAGGTCTAAGAAACGGTCAGGCAAAACGTTCGTCGTTGCCAAATCCGGAGTTCGACTTACCCGACCCATTTCCAGAGGTGACGCACAGCCGGCTTGCCCCCGTTTTATCACAGATGTACAGTTTGGAAACGAATTCATCACTTCCTGTTTCTCCAGACAAGGAAGTCAAGAGCGTTCAGCGTCTCGACTCTGGTTCTCCGACGCTAAGGTGCAATTGTCAAACAGACTGTGGTGCAGTTCAGGCGGAGAGCAGTATCGATCAGAAAGTGAGTTTAGCGTTAGTCATTGCTGTGATTAATGTCATTATTATTTCTGTATTTATTAAGCGCTGTTGTGATTGTAATTGTAATCTGACATTTACTTCAAGAATAGACTCATCAGAGGCGCTCCCGACCCGAACCAGTGAGACCACTGTCAGATAATACAGACTTCAGGCGCTTGCGAAACTGCGGAAGGGACAAACTGAGGAATGCAAGCCGGAGCCCTCGGGAAAGGCGATTCCAGCTATTAGGTCCAGCGTAGGCAAAGCTACTAGACTGCGCTGTAGCAGTGCGCATACGAGGGACAGTCAGGAGTCCAAGGGAGGCCGACGGGAGAGTGCTACGGCCTGGAACCAAGGAGACCGAAATGCAGAAGTCCCTAAGATGTGATGGAGCAGAGCCAACCAGACAATTACGTTATCTAATGACAGAGCACCAATCGTTGGCGCTGAGCTATTGTGCGCAAAGAACTTGCTCAAGGTCCCTACTCGGTTGCCGTCTTGGAGAGGCGTGATCCTGCAGACGATTACCTGGTACTGTTCTAGTAATCGTAATGGTAAGCTCAAGATTTCTGCAATGCCCACTGAATTTTAAGTCGCAGGAACCAGCTTATTCGTGGATAAGTAAGTAAGTCAAGGTCCCATGTCCCTGAACGACTCTATGTGCAGGTAAATTCAGTGTTCAGTATTCAGGTGCGAACGTTAAAAACTGAGTTTGTTTTATAAATTGTTGTGGTTAGTGTTGTAATGTTGACATCCAGAAGTGAGTTTTTGTTTAGATTACGTAAATTATTGCGATTCTTGGTCCGATGGATTGGGCTGGCCATCTGGAACACTGAAACACTTGATCTTTTGCACTAAAAATAGCTCAGCAAACGTTTCAGCTTATCGCAAGACACCCCTCTCCAGATCTTTCAGCATCTCAGATCTCAGGCATCCTAGGAACGGACAGCTGCTTATGTATAGTCCTACACTGGAGACTTGTTTCAACGTGCTTCATTTTAACAAGAATTCTGATATTGCACCTGGTCCTCCAAGTTAATTCACCTGTAGAAAGTTATGTGGTAATTGTAATCATAAACTCAAAACTTCTGCAGAGCCCAGTGAAAGCTAAGTTGCAGGAACCAGCTTATTCACAGATGCTCAGTCAAAACAAAATCCATAGACAGGAGGGGTTCATTTTCAGCTCAAGATCCTAGTCAGGCAGGCCAACAGTCAGACGGCTATGGTGGATGGTGTGTGAAATTGACTGGGAAAGTGAGATAAGGGAAAAAGGAAAAGTCAGGATAGGATTTGTGGAAGAGGAGTGTTTTTGGTTTCGTGTGAATAACACAGCCTTGTGATATGGTGACCCTGGATATGGCTCCCAATGGCAGTGCAATAGTGATTTTCCGGTGTATCTGATTTGACAATCGGGTCCGTATTTTGGGTTTTATTTGCACTGATCTGAACTAGAAAGAATTTACTGGGTCAGAGCTGGTGATTAAATAAAATCCTGGCAACTTGGGATTGGCCATTACCGATTGACTGTGCAATAAACTGCTGGTCACGTAAGGTTTAAGTGGCACCTAATGAGGTTTGATGTTGTACGTATCAGCTTCCGTTACATACCCTGCGGATATGCACGATCCTGCTTTTACGGTCATTTGATCTGTTTATGAGATGGGAAGCTGGCATTATCTCTGCCATTCATTCCTCCGATGCATTTTTTCCTTTAATCTTTTATTTCCACTGAAAAAACACCTTAAAGTTCATCTTTTATTTGCTCTTTGCGACATAAACGTGCGGTGTTACAACAGCTGGGTGAAATCTTAAGCTGATGCTGTATCTATATTGACAGTTACACCTCTACAGCGCATTTTAAGAACCTTAGTAGGCGGTATATAAATATCACTTTAAAATTACGTTACAACATATACCGTAGGAGTTCATTCTTTGCAGTCCATTCTGATTTGGCCGACGCATCGTTTTGTTTTCTTGTTTATCGCAATTAATCGACGTTCTCTTTGTTTATGGGGTTCATATGGACGAAAATATTGACGAAGAGGCTTGTTTATACGACAGAATAAAAACGTTTATGCTGTAGAAATACAATGAAGAGTCTGATAAACACTTTTTCGATTGCGTCATGCTCTGCAACGGAGCTCTCATAAACAAAAGACCTAATGGCCGTAATTATCGGTGTTTTTGTTTTGAAGCAGAAGACGATGGTTGACGTCTATGTTAACGAACGCAAATACAACTCGGTCGATATAGATGGCGCCACCACAGTGGCCAACGTTTGCGATCGTCTTGCGGTGCTCAACTGCTCGAAACGAGATCCCTTCTGGACGATAGTCGAACACATCGACAAACTGAACCTAGGTAGTTTTATTATTACTTTTTAATATTATTTTTGTTATTGCTGCGTGGGGAGCTCGAGGAATTCCTTCGCGCACAGTTGCTTAGTGCCATCAATATCCTGTCGCATAGTCATATGTTCTCTTCTGAACTTTGAAAGGAGGGCAATATCAAATAAATATATTTATTTATTTATTTGTTCAAAACACGTTACATGAGCAAAGTCAGTAAATCTGAATTTGAGGCACAGATGTATGTTTGCGAGGCAGTCTTGCAAGTGCTGAGTATAAAGCGAGTCTTAACGAGTGATTCAAATGATGAAAGAAAGTTGGCATGTTGGGCCTTTTGTGGTTGACGATTCCAAATACGAGGAACACAGCGGCTGAAGGTGTATGATCCTCCAGTTCTCTTGAACCTAGGCTCTAGCAACAGTCCAGTGTTGGAACATTGCAACTGTCTAGGAAGGTGTTGATATGAAGCTAGCAATGTATGAGGGCGCTGAAGCACAGCGCAGTGGTGTTGGGTAGGGTATGTTATGGTGGTGTTGGGTAGGGTATGTTATGGTGCCCTAATCACGACTACCCTTGTACTAACTCACAAGGCATCAGTTGATGCTGTTGCAGTGTTTATTTAAGCTGGCATTCTTAGATGACAGCCTTCAAAGTTATACACAGTTCAGCAAGGAGAAGGAGCGAAATTTATAGGAAAGCAAATCGCCAGTCTGAAACGGAGAGAAGTCTTGAAGAGCATGAAAAGTGAAGCATAGTTACGGTGTGTTGTAGAGAGAAATTTCAAAGACTGTGAAAAGTCTGAAATAGTTACAATTTGTTGTGGAGAGAAGTCTCGAAGACCATGAAAAGTCTTAAGCATAGTTACGATATGTTGTAGAGAGAAGTCTCGAAGACCATGAAATTATGTATCCAATCTTGAAGTCGTGGGGCACGGCCAACAATCGCTTCTATTTTCGAAAGGACTTCAACCGATATGAACTATATTCCAATCCAAATGTATGTACTTTTCATTTTTCATAGTTATTTTTATTTTCTTAATGTTTATTTTTCATGTCTAAGCCCATTATTGGAAACAAATATCATAATCATCTTTTGTTGGTCTCGTGTTTTGACGATACGCCAGAATGTTATTCGCTTTGGCAGAAGCCTGTGATGGAATTAATGCCGATGAATCACAAAATAGATATCTATTAGCATTGTTGTGGATTAAAGGAGGTTATTGTTGGCTAGAGGATTATCTGCAGGACGCGTCATTTCTGCGCTTCTATTTTTGAGTCTGGCTTTCTGCAGCATTCTGTTTTTGCTCTGTTCATGATTGTATTTGTACAACTTATAATGTGCATTGTAAGCATGTAAAGTATGTATGTATCAAGTTATGTAGCACTATTTAAGTGCCTCACAAAGTGTTAAACACCTGTGAATAAGTTAGTTCCCATAATTTAGCATTCTTTGAGTGCTGTAGAAATCTTGAGTGTGCCATTTTAAGTTGACTCAATGAGAGGCAGTTTGAAAATGTATGCATGCATTGGAAAAGCTTTGCCTGGTTGTAAATTTTCTGTTTCAAATTCGGTTTCATCTGTTTAAGTACAAAGTAAAAATGGTACTCTGGCCCAGGGCCGCGAAGAGGGAAATCTGGCTAGATGCCAAAACATTTGGAGTATCGCAATTGCAGCTATTGTCGAATAGATGTGGAATCAGGCCACTGAATCACTTACTACTGTGTTAAAGGTGTTGCGGACAAGTGTTACTCAAGCTGTGCAAGGGGCAGACAGACAGACCATCATCCAGACTGGCCGGCAGACTCAGACAGAAACAGACAGACTGAAAAACAGACAGACACAGACAGACAGACAGGCATCCAGACAGACAGACACAGATAGATTGGCAGGCAGGCAGACACAGACAGAGACAGACAGACTGAAAAACAGGCAGACACAGACAGACAGACACACAGACAGGCATCCAGACGGACAGACACACAGACAGATTGGCAGGCACGCAGACACAGACAGAGACAGACAGACTGAAAAACAGACAGACACTGACAGAGACACAGAGAGACAAGCATCCAGACAGACACACAGACAGATTGGCAGGCAGGCAGACTGACTGAATAACGGAACCAATTAAGCAGGTGTATTGATGTTCTGTTTTTCCTCTACTCACTAGCACTGCTTTCCTGAGCACATGATCGATGTTGAGCTACCAAAGGAAGACATGACTGGACTCATGACGCGTCATGAACGATATCGCAATCTCCTGCTTCAGGTATAAATACCACTTGCCTTGTCAACAGTTTGTGTGGATTCTCATTACATAAATTAATATTCATGTGCTGTACCTTGTATAAATTAATATTCTTGTGCTGTGTCTTGTATAAATTAATATTCATGTGCTGTGCCTTGTATAAATTAATATTCATGTGCTGTGCCTTGTGTAAATTAATATTCATGTGCTATGCCTTGTATAAATTAATATTCATGTGCTGTGTCTTAAAATTAATTAAACTGCTGTTTGTTTTGGAAATTGATATTGATATACTATGATTATATAAATTAATATTCATATGATATGCCTTTTCAAAATTCTGAAACAGAAATCAAAAGGAGAATAGCACTTGCAGGGTCAACCTTTAACAGGTTGCAAAAGGTCTTCAAACGACATGATATAAAACTGGAGATAAAGCTAAAAATCCTCAACACATGCGTGATCCCAGTACTAATCTATGGATGTGAGTCATGGAGTATCACAAGAACAATGGAGAATAAACTGAATGCAGCAGAAAACAAATGGCTCAGAAGAATACTAAGAGTTAGCTATAAGGACCATGTAACGAATGAAAGTATTAGACAACGAACACAACAACCATTGATAAACAATGTGATTAAGAAAAGAAGAATGAAGTGGGCAGGACATATCCTGAGGATGGAGGAGAACTGTAATCCAAAGAAAATCTTTAAATACAAACCGGACGGAAAGAGGGCAGTGGGAAGACCGAAAAGAAGATGGATAGACTGCCTTGAAGAGGATCTGAAAGGTGCCGGAGTTACTATCTATGGGAAAACGGAGGGCAGACGGAGAATAACCCTTGAGGAGATGGCCGGGAAACGAGATTTGTGGAGGGATGTCATAGAGAAATCAACGACTGGATCCAGTCCAGAGATGATTACATGACATGATTTTCAAAATTAATTTCGATGTATTGTGTATTTATAAAAATTAATGTTCATATGCTGGCCTTTAAGAATTAATATTTATGACTGTGTTTATATAAAGTAATGCGTATATGCTGTGTCTATTTAAAATTAATATTTATGACTGTGTTTATATAGCTTAATAATTATATGCTGTGTCTATTTAAAATTAACATTTATGACTGTGTGTTTATATAAATTAATATTTATATGCTGTGTCTATTTAAAATTAATATTTATGATTGTTTTATATAAATTAATATTCATGTGATTATTGTGTTACATGTGTTTCATTAATTGTATTTTGAAGATCTGTGATATATATGGTTGATTTTGTTTTAACTTTGATAAACTATTTATTGTTGTGAAACAGAACCTACTTGCAAACCAGAGTATGCCTGACATCCAAGGCTTCCTTCAAGTGCGTGACGGTAAAAAAGCTTGGAAGAAGTACTTCTGTGTTTTGCAATCCTCAGGTCTTTACTGCGTGACAAAGGGCAACGTTAAGGTCAGTGCTTTATGTGACGATAGTAATGTGACACTGATGTGACGATGTTAATAGTTCAGAAATTTGTTTTTAATTATTTGAGGTTTTAGGTTTTTGTTATTTGATTGAGTTAATCCTCTTCAGATGAATGTGTTGGTTATTTGATCGGGTTATTCCTCAGCAGTTACATGTTTGGGTTACTTCATGAGGTTAATTGTAGTAGGAGTTGTATTCATCCTGCTACTCCCACTACTACTACTATTAGTAGTACTAATTAATAATAGTGATGATAAAAATGATGAATGATGATAATAAAGGACAATTTATATGCACCATAACTTGACCAAAGCCAAAGAAAAGGGTGCCGTAAAGTAAAAAGTTAAGTACCGCATATCCCTTAAGTGAGACGTAGAGGAGGCGCTCATTTCCTTTTCTTAGGCCTTTAAGTGGGCAATTGACGAGTCACAAGGTCGTGGATTCGGTACCAGTTCACCGCAGGACTTGCTGTTTACTTCCCAGCTTACACTGGTACTAAATCGTGCTGCTTGGTGACAGAGACACGTGTGCGCAAACAACTTGCCCAGGGTCGTTGCACGGAGTCTGTGTATGCAAGGAATTTAACAGTTGAATGACTTTAGTAGAAGCTCTCAATGACTGTGAACCAGAGACTTGATCTCGGAATCTCTAGGCGTTGTTATTTTTGGTTTTCTGAGGAACGCTTTTTCTCTTCATTGTAGGATCCAAAGAATATGGTCCTACTATCAGATCTTAGCAACGACAACATCTACGTAGCACTGAATGCCAAGAAGGTCTTCAGTGCCCCAACGCAGTACTGCTTCTGCCTTGCGGTGAGAATCTGATATGAGCCTTTCAAGTAACTTTTTAGCTTGTTTACTCTGCGTTTAATTGTGAGGTTCCTACACGGCGCTGTATAAGTGTTCAGTCATATGCATACGTATAATTATAATCTTAAAACTCGAGATTTCTACAGCACCCAAAGAAAGCTAATTTGCGGGAACGAGCTTATTAACAGGCGCTCAGTCAAAATAAAATCGATAGGCATACGTACATGTGGTAAGAATTACTTCATCGGATGCACAGAAGTGTAGTGCTGGACTGTCAACCTAGATTTTGGGGTTCAGATCCTGATCAGGACATCCTCTAGCGCCCTCTAGCAGGCACAGCTGTAAAATGAGGACATTGATGATACACTTGCAAGACAAGATGGCAAAGGAGAGGATTGGTTACTTAACATCATATGCTGCAGCTAAGAAAATTAAATTGGTGACAGTTTATGCTTATGGCTGTTATGGTTCTGTTATGCTTATGGTTCAACTTATGGCTGCCTGTCAGTGTTGGTTTAAGGGACTGCGCTTCTTCTCATCTTTGTGGTTTACATGCAGCTAATGGTTTTGTTTTTATGTTGTCTAGCCGTCTGATGATGTCATCAACAAACGTCATTTGAAACAGTTTTGTACAGATGACGAGCAGTCACGACTTTGTTGGATCACCGGTTTGCGCTTCTTAAAGGTAGTTACCCACTTCAGATCTAGATTCATATGTTAACAGAGATGGTGGTGATGAGTTTCGATAACTGCGTGATGGTATCACATAATTGCTGATGATTATTACCGTAAATCACCGAATGGGCTGGCACGGTGCCAAATGTAAATGTATACCTTTTTCTACAGTGACCGTATGGCCTTGACGCTGCTCATTTTTCAGTGAATTAATTGGGTGAGATGTTGTTTTCTGTTCTTAGTTCGGTTGCCAGCTGCAAGAAAACTTCAGAGCTTCTGTTCGATGGAGCAGCGAACCAAAGAAGTCGGAAAACTTGGATGGTAGAAATGTACGTAGATGTAACTAACTATTTTCTGCTGCCTCGTCCATGCTTGTTATGATTTGAGATCATGTGTGACTTTCCCTTAGGTGAAGAACTTGGAATATTTTATTAGAAAGTAGTGATGTGAATTGCTACAATCATAAAAAGCTAAGTCTGGAATTTGAACTCACCAACTCTTGCAAGTTCTGTGCTGGTCTTTCACTCAAAACTGAAAACATTACTTTTTAAAAAATCTTATACTGATTCTTCCACTTCCCCTATCTCTGTCTCCAGTTTCAAACACCATTGACCATAGCCGTCCAACTGTCTGCCTGCTTGTCTCTTGGATCTGGACCTGGAATTGAACCCTTGCTGCCTATCAGTTTGTTTTGTCTGAACACCTGTTAATAAACTGGTTCACACGAATTAGCTTTCGCTAGCACTGTAGAAATTAGAGATTATGATACGATTATGATTTACCCAGTATCATCAGATGTCACAGAAAATTTCATCTAAATATTAAACGCTGTAATTTATATATATATATATATATATATTGTATGCATGATATTGTGTGTATATATATATATATATAAGGCATTTTTGTACATGTACATACTGTTCTACTTGATTCTACTCAACTTACATTTTCAACCTGTATTAAAAAGCCCTTGTTTAGATCATCTAGGCAGCCGTTTGTGTTTAAAAGGAGCTATATTAAATGTTGTTGTACATACATACACACATAAATATTCAGACATACATAAGTACAGGCAAACTAGAAACTCACCTCTTACTGAACTCATTTCCTGTATGTGTCTGCTAGACTCCTTGGCTATTCAACCCGGAACATGGCTTGGACAGTGATTTTGGTTAGCAGCGACCATCGACTGATGCCGTGAGCATTATTACAGTGGCGCTATAGAAGTTCTTAGATTAGGTTAGACATACGTGCATTCATGAACTGTATTCTTAGATACCAATGTGCTGGATAATTTATTTGGTTTTAGGTTCAGCCGCTGCACAGCTCAGTGTCTCCCTTGCACCAGGCATCTGCCAGGTCGTCAGTGGTGCTATCAGCAACCGAGCCGTATTTGAATCTTGAAACATCTTCGACGAGAAATCCCTTAAGTGTATTCGAATGGTTTCATGACAAGATCGGTCGAGATGAGGCCGTGTCTTTAATATGCGCTTATGGCCTAAATAATGGGTGGGTTGTTCATTCAGCTCTGATCATACTAAGATGCTTTGTACTTAGGTAAGGACTGTAATTAGATAGAAAGGCTGTGGTTAGCGCAATCTGGTGTTGAAGGTTACAGAGTGCTGTGTAAATATTGGGTTGTTTCAGATTTTGTTACATTGCAACTTGGTGCAGTGTACGTGTTATGTAGCACCTTTATGAGGTTGTTAGGTAGTTTCTGTTTAACAGTGCTGTGTCGTAACAAAGATGATTGGCAACGCCCACCTCCTTTATCCGCGCTTTGGACTGGCACCACCCAAACAGCAGTGGTGGAGTTTTAAGGAGGCTTCTAAAGGCTCTACATAAATAGCTAAACGCATACATACATACACATCTCGGTGCAGAAGCTTTGCGATGGTCAGCCCTACTTCTTGGAACGGTTTGCCTAGTGACCTGTGACATGAACTTCTTTGTCTGTCTCCCTCTCTCTTCCATACACATCTGAAGAGCATTCTTTTCTCCAATGGTTCTGGATTATCGGGCTGGGAGCACTTCTTATGAGATTATCTTGAAGTGGCACTTATAAATTTTTGATTACGATTACAATACATGCACGTAATTTGGTTATGGTGTTTGTTTTTGTTTAGGACATTCCTTGTACGAAACAGCCAGACGTTGCCAGGGGTTTACGTTCTGTCGTTTGCACACAGCTCCATGGTCAAACACTGCACCATTCATAAGGTACGAGAGGGTTTTGGATTTACACGGGGTATTGATTTGTACAGTGTGGAACACGGAAGGTACAGCAGGGGTCATCTCTGCAATATATTTGTTGGCCCTTCCAGCTGGAACTGCCTTCCTCTTGACCAGCGGCTTCAGTTACTTAGTCTCTCTCTTACCCAGTCTCGCAAACGCCTGAAATCCTTTTTGTTTGTTCAAGTCGGGAGCGCCACTGTTTCCTAAGTGGCGCTTTATAAATGTTCGTTTACAATTACAATAAGAATATCAGTTTGAATGTGACTTACTTATGTTTTTAATAAAACATGCATTAGAAAGATAAAAACATGATGTCCTTTTTCACATGCAGAAGTTGCTCAGAAATGTTGTCCTCAGGGTCAAAGGATCATTTGGCTGAGGCACAAAAACCACAACAGCAATCAACAATAGGACACCTCAGACCTCTGAAGCTTGATTTTTCTTAACTTGACTGTTCCTCTCAATAAAAACAAGCTTCGATCGTGCAAAACGTGCTGATTTGACCACACTCTCTAACTGCTAGGTTTTCTCACAAACAATTGGAAGCCAGATGCTGATTAAAACGTAACATTAAATATTATAACCTCGGTTTAAAAAAAGATGATACACAACAGTAATAAGAATAATAATAATTATTAATAGTACTATTAATATCAATTATGATAATAATAATAATAGAAGGTACTGTGAAAAGTATCAACACTGAAATGCTGAATTGTTGGTCTCTCACACCCCTGTATATGGTCATTTATGGACAATTTACCTTGGGTAAAAAATAATAATAATAATAACAAGCGAGGACTAGCTATCCCAGATGTAACAAATCTCTCAAACGTAATTTTTTCATCTTACCCTGTGGATGAAATCCTCTGGATTTAAAAAAAGTAATAATATAAAATTTATGTTTCTAGGTACAGGTGGACGGGTGGTGGTACTATTCGCTGGATGGTGGTTCAACTAAGTTCGTGGACCTAGCACAGCTTATTGACTTCTATCGAGTAAACGCGGGTCGCTTACCCACTCGTCTCACCCGCTACATTTCTCGACTACACTGATGCCTTTTGATTTTGCATCGTTCTGTTGCTTAGTCATTTTCTATGACAGTAACGTCAATACGTAGCATGATGGTCAGTTTTAAACTTGGACCGTGGATGAAGAAATTGAGAATATCAAAGACGTCCAATGGCAGGATATTGGGAGACTTGTTTGCTATGTGGAATAAACAGTGAAAGGACTCAGAACAGTGCTAGAAGATTGCAGCATCTTAGGTGCGTCCTGTTTTGCTAAGAACTTGCCGTTGCATACGGCAACATTCAATGTTTTTTTGAAGCAAAACTGCAGTTATGAACCGTATTCCGTTTACAGGATTCGTGGTCATGAAATTTGAACGTGGGCTGCAGTCAGTAAATAAGCTCAACTAAGTTGTTCGGTGCACTTGGTCCAAATGAAATCCAAGCCGAAGTCTTGAGATCCAAGAGGAGAAGGAATTTTGTTTAGCTGAAAATTTCTGACAGAAGGCAAATGGTTATTACTTTGAGTGAGATTGAAGGTGTGGGGAATTTTGTGAAGATGTCATGCAGCAAGGCAAGTTAGAGACGAGTGCTGTGTTGTTACAGAAATTGGTACGCTTAGGACAGTTGCTGAGGCTGCCAATGATGGCAGTGCTGGTGAGGATGTAGTCTGAATTTCAAAAACTTTGTGTCACTTGACTTCATTTTCCTCTTCATTTTCCTCAATTTCTTGAAGTTCTGAGGTTTAATCGTGTGCTTGTGAAATGTGTTTAAAGAATCTTGTGACCTGTGACCTGTACCATTTGTGTCAATGATGTGTTCTTACCTCAACTGTGCCGAGTCCTATGCAGACGTGAGGCCAGGTGAATAAGAAAGGAGGTTCAACAAAAAGATCTGAGTCATCTTAAGACATACCTCACTTGTATGTAGATATCAGCATGTCATTTCTATTTGATTTGAATGAATCTCAGTGAATAACACTCAGCCTCATGGCCTTGCTACTGCTCATGTCGTGGGCCACAACTTAAAACCCCGGTGACTGACATGCTCTCTTGTGTTGGCTGCTGTTAATTCCAATGCTTGTTCGCATGTTCGCATCCGAAGATGTGAAAATCCCAAGTTTCACACTGCTGGGAAATTGTGTTTGCTAGTCTCGCTTTAGTCTTCCGTGATGGAAGGATTTTGGCTGATGTGGAGGCATGCAGATTTTGGAAAATTGTTTTTCGGCTGGTTAGTATGGATCGTGTGCAGGAAACATTTCAAAGAGTAGAAATATTGTTTGAAAAATGTTCCTCGTGTGCTCTTTTCTATGAATTTTACAGCTGACTTTCAAATTTTGCTGTTGTCATTATATTCTTGTATTTGTAGTGTTACATATTTATTATTTGAGCAATTTTTTATTAGCATTGCGTCATAAAATATTCTAGAGCTGTTGTGTTGTTGTCCAAGATTTTATTCAAAATATGCAGCTATTTCACAATATGAAACCAGAGTTTTTGATGGAAAAACAAGCGTTGCACATACATACAGTAGTACTTAGCTCTGTGCAACATGTGTTTTCAAACTGTGTTAAAATGCACTTGTTTAGATAGGCTAGATCAGAGGGTGTCCAACTATTAGGGGCAAAGGGCCATATTGCTGTTTTCCTAAGAATTTGAGGCCGAAGACAAAATTTCATCAGTAATCAAAACAACAATGCGTACATGTACTTACAAACAATAATTTTATTTGCCTATATTAAGATCAGATGCCGCATATTCAGATTTTTACTGATTCTTTCATACATTGTTTTTGTTTTCAGAAATAGGCCTACTGTATAACTGCTTCAGGGTTATCTAACTGGGTTAGATAGCCATATGTGCTGCACTTTTGTGAGGCAGGCCACTAAAAGGCGCTATATCAAGTGTCTTGATAACATACTTATAGTTGGCTATCTTCTGAATGTGCATTCTGTAAAGCGCACAGCTGTTCTACCACCAAGCAAACAACGTGTACTGTGTGTTGAATGTTATCAAGCAGGTTTACAAACCCCGTTTGTCCAAAGAGCAAAAGGGTAAATTAAGTTTTCAGGTCCTCTGTATCTTGCAACTGGTGCTGTTAAGCGAAAAGGTACATGGCCTTTGTTTTACATTTGAATTATCAACTTGATTAGGTGAAGCAATGTTTGAGAGAAAACTATATTATAGCGGTTGTTGAATAGACATTGTGTTCAACTGCTTTTCTGCCACTTTGAATTCTGTATCCGAAAATATTTAGCGATTTCCAGATGCAGTTGTGTCTAGAACAGCCTGCTGTTTTGAACTATGTGAAAGATAAAATGACAGCCTCATATGAACAGTTTTTGTTTTACATCACACTTGCAAAACCGACAGATGTATTTTTGCTATGAGTAATTATGTTTGAGGACTACTGAACTTTGGATTTCTAACAAGTGCTTTAAAATGTGTTTCAACAGAAAATAATAGATAATTAACAGATTGTTGTCCCTAGTGTTGTTTGATTGGAATTAGATGTACATAAGAATTGTTTATTAAACACTTGTGTAAGTGTGTAGGTAGTAAGTAAACAAATTATTCAATGCATATCAGAATATAATGCGAAAAGCACTGCTCTGACTTTGTGTTGCGGTACAAGTAACAAGATTTTAAGTAATTCTTCCAACATCATTTAGGTTTTCGTGTGCAGCACTTTGGTGTGGGGCTTAAAAGTCATCATATTAAATGTCAAGATGACTAACGAACTAGCTAACTTGTCGATACTGCCTTGGCATACATAAAAACAGAGCTTTGATTTCGAGTCTCGATTCAGTGGGGGGTGGCGATCGTTGAGCATGCTGTCTGTTTAAAGATATACAAGATATCTGCACTTCCACCGGACCCAACCGAGTGCCCTCGACTAGAACATAAAGAATTTTTCTTTATATGGAAGCTATCTAGAACACTCTAGCCTAATCTACAGACTTCTTTAGCATAACTTTATCGCAATAAACATGGCGTTAATTGGCGGTTGCTTAGAAATTAAATCATAGTCCATGTCAACACTCCACTGGTCAGGCCGAGTCATAATACGAGTAATGAAAGAAACCAGAAGGCCGGTGGACTATTGTGAATAAGAGAGCTGAGAAGATAAGGCTGAATGACAGTGAATGGTACTCGCATAAATGAACTGCGTGGCAATAAACCACAGCTTATCGTAATCGTAAACTCGAGATTTCTACAGCGCCCAAACGTCAGCTTATGTTGTGGTACATGATACTAAAACATAGAGGCTATATTCCTGGGGTGGGGAAGCAGATCATATCCTAATTGGATACTTCTGTAGCGCCGTTATAATAATGCATAAGAAATAATTTAAGAAATAATTTCTACGCAATAAGGCATGCCAAATCAGATTCACGTTTGATAGCAATAGTCAAGTTCTGTGAGGACCCTGAGACAAGAAGACCGGCAGCGGAGGATAGAAGAGCAGTCCCTTAAGACAACTCCGAGAGGTAGACTTACTACGACGACAGCCATTTCATTTTCCTTGGCCTCGTTATATAAAGATGGGTGGCTAGTCCTCCCTCTCACCGCCTGATCTACCCACCGACAGTGTACGATAAATTCATTGAAAAATTAGCAGGGCCGAGGCTATAAGGTCGCTATAGAAAAACTTGTACACTTACATTTACGTCCTGTCTACTGCTTTTACAACTGAATTCCAACTGAATTCGCTAGGGAGCGCTAATGGATTTAAATGTCCGATATCTGGGTTGAAACCCGACTTGATAATCACTCAGCTATTTTTCTTCGAAAGGAAACCAGTACAGTGATTGCAGTATGAAGGTGATGCTCTTAAATTCGGGATTTTTCGCTAACATTTAATACCCACGACTGCCTCTTGGGAGTAACCGAAGAGGTAACAGAGTTGAACTTAGAAGATTACTCTTCTTCTTCTGCTTCTGATGCTGCTTCTGATACTGCTTCTGATACTGCTTCTTCTTCTTACTTACTTACTTACTTACTTACTTACTTACTTACTGTAACGAAATCGAAGTTCTCCGAAATATTTATGAAACGCGGCCGATGTTTAGTTTTGGGACAATATGCGCTAGCAGAGGCTCTGTGCGCTAGTATTTAATTCCCAAGGGAAAGTTTAGAAAAATGCTGGCAATCGTTGCTACGGCCGCGTTAATTGTTGCGTTGTTTTTGTTGCTGATCATTGGCATTTCTTATTTTTTCTCGCCGAAGCCATTCAGTTTGTCTGGTGCTCATGTTCTGGTCAGTGGGCACGTTACTGATCGTAACAAGCGTTGTTAACTTTTTGCTGTGTTCACGTGGACAGGTGCCACTGAAAACCGTTTAGTGCCCTACAGCTTACTCTAGATTAGAGTTTCGAATTTAATCTAGTTTACTCTATACAAATGGCTTAGGTGGGATTTTTGGCATGAGGCATTATCGGCAGATTGTTTAAACGGCGCTTTCAAGAGTTCTGTATTTGCGATCCAGGATAAACTTGATATTCAGGCACAACAAGAAGGGACAGTCTTGGTTAAAGCTGCAGTCTTTTTTAATTGATGATTAAGTCCACAACATAGCTCTGTGCCTTAACATCATTTTGCCACATCCAAAATATCAGCTTACCAATCCATCTATAGCTACCCATTGTATTTAATTCCCAAGGGAAAGTTAAAAATGCTGACAATCGTTGTATAGAGCCCAATTCGACGTGAATTATTCATTTTACATAGTATTACATTTGAATCAACTCACCTCTGTCTGTTGCTCACTGCTCAGTCAATGCAAATATTGCACTCGATCACCTGGCAAGTTGACTTCTGCTGTACTTCGCACTATGACAGGATTGGGTTCTCAGGCTTTTGAGTGGCTAGTGCGAAGCTTTGGAATTCACTGATGTTGTTAAGTTCAACTCAGAACTATTCTTTTCCCACTCCTGTACCCAAAGTATCAGATTTTGAGATTTACCAAGGGCTGGAGAAAGATGCAAGGTCGTACTGAACTTCACTGATTTGATAGCATAGGAAACAAATAATTTTCGTCATTTTTTATTATCTTGTTTAGTTTGCCAGGTTTTTTATGACTTTTATGGTTTGTGAGGATGCTTTTTAGTTTTTATGTACCTAAGAACTTTTCTGTAACAGAGTTTGTCATTTTTATGAAATCAGGTAACTGGTGGCTCAAGTGGTATTGGAAGAGCTTTGGCCATAGAGGTTGTCAAACGGGGTGCTAATGTGACACTGCTGGCCCGAGATGAGGTGAACAACTATGGTTTTATAAACAGACTCAGTTAACCCAATGTTCTTATTTACCCTAACTTCTATACTTATGACAAGGTTTAGATTTATTGTGGAGGGTTTTAAATCCTACTGCAATGATCTTGATGTAAACATGCTTCAATGATTTCTTCACACAAACCATTGATCAGTAACACACACATCCACCCGGCCAAGTGCCAGAACATGCCTGTTGTTTTAACTTGAGTAATAAGAATCTATCAATTATCAGTTTTGTGCAGCAGTCATTAGCAAAGGTGAAATAGCTGTGTAGGATGATTTTGAGTGTTGTCTAATTCAGATAGATAACTATTATAATCTGAGCAAAGGTAATTTTGTAATTACAGGCAAAGCTGGTAGAAGTTAAACTGGCAGCAGAGAAGACTCTGAAAGAAGGATCTCGTCAGGTATTTTTTAATGATTTTTCTATTGTTAGGGCTTCACAAAAAAGAAACAAAATTTTGCTGAGCTCGCTGATGAATATTTTTTAGCTTCTAAGTGTCCAATAGACTGGATGATGATGGGTGAATATGGTTAACTGAAGGAACAACGTCGGGAATGGTGCCGTCAGAGGTGCAAACCTCCCAGGGAGCTGAGAACTTGAAGAAGAGAAGTTTCCACAGTTCATAGTTACTTATTAGAAAGAAGATATTCATCAGTCAGTCAAGTAAGTCAGTCAGTCAGTCAAATCAGTCAGTCAGTCAGATAATCAGTCAATCAGACAATTAATTCATCCGATGGACATCCATCCATGAACACTTCTTTTAGTTTGGTCGTGTTTACTAATTTATTTATTTAGGGCAGTTATTGCTTGTGAAATCTGAATCTGAGACGTGAAAGGCCGAGACAGAGTCATGCAAATGCTTGAGTTAATTAGCGGGTCTTGACAAATGATTTAATAGGTGATGGCAAGTTGGCAATGCATGCTTTTGCTGGCTGACGATTTGAAATACTAGGGGCACATCAACTGAAAGTGCTTGATTCCACAGCTGTCCTGTAAGAAGCAAGGCTCAGTAGAATGAAACAGTCTAAGAGGGTGATATGGGTTAGCAGTTTATGAAGATATGATGGAAGCCTAATATGAGGCCTTACAAGTTTCCATATCTTTATTTTAGTGTGAGCTGTTATTTTGAGTAGTTTCAGTATTGTCTTTGTCATATTTTTTGTTATCTCTGTTAAATAACTGTAAATTTTAATTTTAACAGAAAGTGTTTTACATCTGTGCTGATCTGTCCAAGGATTATGGATCAGTGGAGAAGGCGATACGTGAGGTAAATAGGTCAACGTCATCATTAGTCATCATTGTCGTCACTTTCATCTTTATCAGTGTTATCGTCGTCAGTGTTTTTAGTTCCTGTAATACATTTTATTAATATAGTAACATTAAGATAATGATAATCATGATAATTCAGTGCAACAAGAATGCACCAGCAGGGCAGTCACGGTCTTTGGAGTGGTATTGACTGTGTGCTGCACAGAGATCTTCGTCGTTCAGTATCCAAGCAGCTAACTGTTGACAAATCCATCGTGCCATCATCAGGCTACCCAGCCTGTGCAGACATGGTGGCATGATGGATTTTCAGACATTGCCATCAGTCCAGGGAATGCTGGTAAACAACTAGTCCTGTGTTTTTCTTTTGTCATTCCTCATCCTCAGCATAGCATGAATGAGGAACTGCTAACCTGTAGTCAGTCAGAACTGGATGAGGACTCGTGAGTTTGGTTCTACTACACGTTTGGAAAGCTTGCTGATGGAAACATCTACTGCTTATTCGAACTTTATTCACTTGCTATGAACGTTTTATTCGTTCTGAGCTGTTGTCACTGAAGCTGGTGAGCTGTGTCGTTGAGAGGTTCTTAGAAGCCGCTGTGTAACACCAAGCATTCTTTTGCAGTGATCAAGCTCTCTGGAACAGGCTTCCTGCGAGCATATGTTCTTTTCTGCTTTTGAGCTTGAGGATGCTGGTTTGCGTCCTGGTCGTGGCTTATTTCAGAGATTTTAATCTCGAGATAGCATGGTCCTTAATGAAGACCTTAAATGCCATGGCACCAGTTCAAACAGGCAGCAGTGGTGAAGGATTTCATCGAGTAAATTCACTGAAAAATGAGCAGGGGCTGGGCCATACCGTCGCTATAGAAAAACGTGTGCATTTAAATTTATTTTACAAAAGCTCAGGTGCATGCATAGTACTTATAAATGTTCAGATGCACACATGTAGACATATTATTACTGGTATTATCTGGACTGATGTGCTTGAACTAGTGCCTTTCTATACTGGTGGTCTGCTGGTGGTCTACCGGTGTTACCTATGTTTTTTGATGAAGTTGTTAATTTTTTCCAAGTCTTTGTTACTAGTGATGTTTTGATTTCAGGCGGAAGCCAAACTGGGTCCTGTTGATGTTTTAGTCAATTCAGCTGGTTTCTCAGTCAGTGGACAGTTTGAGGACATCCCAATTGATGACTTTAAGGTGAAAGTTTTTTTATTGTTGGATTGCAGTAAACCTAGATTTTAGGAAGCCACCAACAGACATAGCTTTTTTCTGATTCATCATTTCAGTCCGGTTTTACCTGATATATTTCTGGATATTTTGCACAAGTTGAATATGGTTGTTGCTTTGCAGTAATTTGAATGTTTAATTTTTAACGTTTTGGTATTTGCATTTCAGTGTGACAGTTTTGAATTTCTCACTTGAATGTATCTATTTTTAAAGATGTGATATTTTCAAATTCTTTCTCATTCAAAACTTATTAATTTCTAATAGTTTGTTACTTTAAAAGTTTTTCATTCAAAAACTTATTAATTTCAAATATTGTTGCTTTTTAAATTTTTCAATCAAAAACTTATTAATTTCTAGTAGTGTGTTTCAAATATTGTGTTGCTTTTAAATTTTTCAGTCAAAAACTTGTTAATTTCTAGTAGTGTGTTAATTTTAAATGTTTTCCTCTAGAGGTTGTTGAATGTCAACTATTTGGGCGGTGTCTATGCGACGCGGGTTGTTCTACCTCAGATGAAACTCCGTAAGGCAGGTCGTATCGTATTCATTTCATCTCAGGCGGGACAGATCGGAATTTTCGGCTTTTCTGCTTACAGTGGTTCAAAGTTTGCCCTCAAGGGTATGGCTGAAGCCCTACAAATGGAGGTAAGTAACACTGCTCTTTTGACTTGGCTCAAGTTGCATTTGCTACTATCTTCAGACACCCTTGCTATAGGTCTCTTAGGCAGCCATTCACAATGATTTTGAGAGGTCTGCGAAGGGAGCTATATAAATGTTCAGATACATTGCTGCAGCATACTGTATTTTTCAGATTTTGAAGTCTGTTTTTTAGAATGAAACTGCTGTTGGTTTACAGAATGTACAAGAAATTAGATACTTCCATGTTGGTTTACAGAATGTACAAGAAATTAGATACTTCCATGTAAATACTGTGCTGGAATAAGGAATCTAATAATTTATTTATGTGTTTTTAGTCTAAATGTTGTCAGACTAATAGTAAGTAGTATGAGATTGTTATGAGGGTTGTTTGGAATGTAAATTTATTCAGAAAGAATTCATTTGTTTTACTGCAATCGATTGCGTAAAGCAGCGTAATGAAGATACTTAGACTTTATGCAGAATATTGGCAATATCGATTCAGTCATCTTAAAAACAAATTATATTTGCAAACTATTAATGTGACTGGAGGAAGAAAACTATTTACTACTATCATTATCATTATTATTATTATTACTATTATTATTATTACTATTACTATTATTACTATTACTATTATTATTACTATTATTATTTTGTATTTATTACTCATGCAAGGTCAGTAAATCTGAATCTGAGATGCAAAGCAATTGTGGGTGAAGGACTTGCTCAAGGTCCATAAACAGTAACCGTCTAAGGGGAGGCTGGAACCCATACTCTCCGCATTACAAGCCGAGCACTCTATCCAATCGGCTACCATGCCTCACAAGTCTTGTTACATCTCTGGCCCTGTGGACCACCGGATCCCAAGGGAGGCCGTCTTGCATTGCTAACCTTGTGACCCGCCACAGACCACATGCAGATACAAGGAAGGCCATCTTGTGTTGCTTGATGCAGCTGTAGAAACCTTTCTAATTGAAGACTCCTCTTTTGAATGTGTCATACTTCCACAACATGCTTTAACAGGCTCATAGAAAGTGCCATGTAAATGCCATCTTGTATCTGTTATGTTCCAGAAATATCCAACATCTGATCATATTCGTAATGTAATTTGCTGTGGTCTGATATGATGTAATGTAACTGAAATTAGACAGCACTTTCAAAGTACCACTTGGAAGTGCTCCTTGCTAGCTTAAATGATATTAAAATAGCAAGTTCTAATCTAGTGACTTCTATAGTGCTATTATCACAGTGCTCAAGGTGATGATTGCTTCAAGTCAAAAATAAAGTTTGTCTGTAAGCATGCAGTGATTCAATAGCTGGAGAGGTTGCTGCTGGTCGGCTCTCACATACATGTTGATTGAACCAAATGGAATTATGGCACTTGAATCATTGTAGGTGACTCCGTACAACATACGCGTTTGCCTTGCATTTCCACCTGACACGGACACTCCGGGTTATGTGGAAGAGATGAAGACTAAGGTGATGATTTAGTCATCTATTCAGTTACATGTGAAAGACGATTTAATTTCTGTTAAGTTACAAGTGCAGTATGATTTAATTATCTATTCAGTTATGCACATAACATGATTTAGTCATCTACAGCATATTAGTGTTATTAATTATTAATTAATTCTGGAGATATGTATTAAGTTACATATGAAAGATGATTTAATTTCTATTAATGTACGAGTGCAAGATGATTTAATTATCTCTTACTCTACTTGTGAAAGTGGATCACTTCATCCAGTGATTAGGATGCTTTACTTTCAACTTGGAGGTTAAGGATTCAGAACCCCAGCAGCACAGAAAACTGTTTCAAAATTCTCTTGCTCTAGCACTGTGGAGTAAACTTTTACAATAAAATGATATCTCATTTTACTTACTTTATTTTTTATTTATCTATTCTATTGTTCTTTTATTTATATATATTTTCTCATTTGCAGCCTCTTGAAACAAGACTGATATCTGAAACTTCAGGTCTTTTTAAGCCGGACGAAGTTGCAAAAACAATTGTGAACGATGCTGTGGTGAGTTCTCAGCAAATATTTGGTGAAAATTTTGCAGTTATTTATGTGAATATTGACTGTGGTAGGTGTGAATTTGCAAAAGGTTGATAAAAATATAAAAATTACATTACAATAAGCAATTAGTAGAATTAACAATGAAGTTATGCATATAAGTGGATGCATAGTTGCATCCGCTTGAAAGGACAGCTGGGTAAAATGGTTGTCAATGTGCATTGTAATCGTAAACTCAAAATTTCTAAAATGCTGCTTAAAAGCTAAGTGCAGGGCACCAGCTTATGCACAAGCACTGCTTCAAGTCAGTGGGATTGTCCAAAGATGCCCCATCAAGAACCAAGTCCAGTGGCCAGAAGACCAGAGAGAGAGAGAAGGGTAGAGGAGCTGTTAAGGTGGGTTGTGTTTAAGCTGAGAGAAATTGGAAGGCAGTGGAAACTATTTTGCTTAAATCCAATCTGTAAACTGATTGTGCGATTAGCTTAATGCACGATGCTTCAGCCGATGGTCGCTTTTAAGTAAAGCTGCTTTTGTAAATCATAATCCTTTAGACAGAACCAGCTGAGGTCCATGAAACCCCAGACACCAGGAGGCAGGCTTCTTCACAGATACGACATCCAAACTTTGGCTCTTGTTGTCTTTGTCAATTCCTTGGTGTCATTCATGTCTAAATGAAGACGCATCCCTTTCAACTTCCTTACCCACCATAGCCTGGCTTCTGGTTTCTCTGACATATTGGAATCCGACCTGGCTTTTCCAATGGATTATGATTTTGGATTGCGATTTTGACTTGAAGCAGCTATCAACTGATACCTTGGGTGTTATGACAATAATAAATAATGATTACAGGAGTTGCCTTGTGGTGTTGGTTACGATACCAGTCTAGGATAGAACTAAGTACCTTTGTAAACTATATGTGTCATTTATTTTAGAATGGAAGGTTTTTGAGTTACATGGGTGTGGATGGGTGGATGTTGTCATTATTGACCAGTGGAATGTCACCTGGCAATTCCATATTTGAAGCTGTTCAGCAGGTTACTCACATTCTTCTATCTTACAGATTCAGTGCAAATTCTCAGCTAATTTGCCAGCATCAATTAAGCCCCATCTGAGGCACAGCATGGGTAAACCAGGTATCCAAATGAGATGAAAAGTTTGAATCCAACAAGGCACATTAATGGCTTGTACTGGTAAGTCTGCTTGTAAGGGCAAGCATTGAGGCGAGGCAAGGGTGGAATGACCTAGAGCCGGGAGGCAGTCTGGGAGTCGCCCTATTTGTTCTTTTGGGAGGAGCTTCACTGAATTTGCTTCTGAACTGATTAAGGCGATGGTTGTTCTGTTAACTTTTAAAGTGAAAGGGGTATGGTAAAACTGGAAGCTAAGGGAAAGGGTCATCAAAACTCTGGGAAAGTTGAAAAATATAATTGCAAATGGTGAAATAGTTAAAAGGTATACAAAGGCTGTGAATTAGTTAAGTATAACCTTGCTCACTTGGTCCTCCCTGTGTAGACTTATTGATCTGCTACGGTTTTTGAACTGATTTGCTCGAGTGATTGAATTGATTGATTGGATGGAGCAGAAATCTCGTTGCCTTGGAACTCAAGAAGCTTACTTATGCAGGCTGTGATGTTTGTTTAAGCAAGTCAGAGTAGTTTGCTATTGACTTGTTTTGACTAAGTAAATTGGAGTGCTGATTGGCTTGCTCGTTAGTTAATTCTGAGATTATTAATGTAAACGTTAATATGTATCTGTACATTAATGTGCATGAGTTACTCATGGCTGCTATGTTAATCTTCTTGGAGGAGTGTGCACTACTTGTACATTTTTGTCAGAGTTCTATGTAAATATAATTCACATGCGAATCCTACTACATTAGGCTAATTTCCGACATTTTCTGTTTTCCAGCTGTTCTTGATGGGATTTTTCCGAGTCATTTCACTCGGATACTTGCGCAGTTTCGATCAAATTGTGGCACGATGCCAGCATCACACAGAAGAAGCCATGTCTAAAGATAAAGAGCAATAGTTAATATCATGTGTCATCCCAGGGCGGCATTAAAAGCCAATGGACCTGCCTTCGGGCAGAGAACTCATCATCATCATCATCTATGGTACATGACTAATTAAAATTTATTTAATGACTGTGGTCCAGAAAACAGAGAGAAAATCAGGAGAATTGTAATAGCCAAATAATGGAGGATATGGTATATGTTTTTGATTTAGGGTGTGCTAGATGTAAAATACTGGATGGACACTTTGGCTCTGCAGCCACAAATTTTGTAAAATCTCAAATTTAAAAATTCCTTATTTGTGTTTGGCGTGCTGGGGTCTGAGGAACAGTGTATATGGCCGATCCATTCAGTAAAATAATATCTTTACCAGTTCATCATCATCATCATGCACCGTGGGCTCAGCGCCCGTAGGTGTCCGATGCCATTTTCACCATGTTCTTCCACTGTTGTCTGTTCAGTGCGGCATGGCTCAGCTCTTGAAGCGTTTTTCCACACCATTCACTATTTACCAGTTGACGTGTGCTTAATAAAGATTTAATTTTCCATATTACTGTGGGTTTTTTGTTTCAGCAAACGTTAGATTATAATATAATAGATGAATGCAAGTTTAAATATGGAAGTAACAGTGGAAACATTCATGAATTTTGGGAGCTCTTTAAACTCTTTAAATCCCGGATAATAAAAGCAGACTGAATTAACCATCGAACATTGGCAGCTTGGTGCTGTTGATGCTCGATGTGCAGTCAAACATTGTTGAGTCCGTTTAGTGTTCATTTGGGACTGAAAATGTGACTTTTGCGTGGAATGTAACGCCAGCTGGTGCTTCCTCAGCTCTCCATCCATTCGGGTTGATAAGTGAGTACCATTCAGCCAAAACGATACCTCTCGCCACAACTTCAAAACCACGACGTAACAGCTAATTTGTTTCGCTCCTACCCCCAGACAACCAGTTCTTGTAGGCCTTCTTTCTGCGGTTTCCCTGAACCGGAAGAAAAAGAGGAGGAGGAGGAGGAGGAAAAAGAGGAGGATGAGCAGAAGGAGAGGAAGGATGAGGAGGGCGAGAAGAATAAGAATCGAAAAAACCCGAGGAACGCGAAACACGCGAAGAAGAAATCCTTAGCCCTAAGCTGACCCATAGGTGACGAATATTGGAATGGGTTGTTAGTGACTTTACATGAATTTGTTAACTCTTTGCGAAGCCAGGTGGATAGCCAGTCCTCTCCCCCGCCGTCTGATCTTTCCTCTGACAGACTACAGTCGATGTACTCATTTTAAGCTGGATTCGTTTCAGGGGCAAATTGAACTGAAACTCGAAATATTTTTCTGTCATTGTGTTGATTATCAACCTTCGGCTATTTATGACAATACATAAACCACTAGATTATCGCGGAGTCCAAACACAAACGAGACGATTTGAATTTTTACTGCTGTGTAACTTTAATTTTGCAAAACACTTCGTAAAGCGTTAACAAATGTCCAATGTTTTTGTAATCAACAACTTGCATTCGTTTAGCGGGAATTTCTTGATCGTCGAAGTCGCTGAATGAACAAGTCATCCTTAAACACCGTATTTATAGATTGCATCACCCTGTGCTTCACATACTCTCGCTGGGCGCATATCGAATTTTTTGAGTACGCAAACCAGTCCGTCACAACACTCTGATCTATCGCACAGTTCACCCATTTCGGCGCAATCAGGCCTTGGTGGGGGTGGTGTAACGCACCCGAATAAGCGGGGATCAATACAGGGCTTTGCTTTCTTCTCCTTATCATTAAACCTGCAACCGAAAAAAACATTCAAGAAAATTTTGATTTTCTATGATAAACTTGGTGTTTACCATTTAGCTATTACAGTGGCAGTTTATAGTTGAAGTGAAATTAACAGTCCTCAGCCAGATTAGTACTGGGTTATGTGACCGTTCATGGAATTATCAAGCCACCAGGTGTCCACTCAGCTCGCTGTACTTTCTGGTTGACAAATGAATACAAAAGCAAATTGACAGGATACAAAATAGACATGTTTTTCTATAGCGAACGTATGGCCTCGACCCTACTCATTTTACAAGAAATTTATCGGGCGAGATTCTTAACCACCGATGCCTGTTTGAATTGGGGCCACATCATTTAAGGTCTCCGTGTCCGGACCGTGCCTTCCCATGACTTTTGAAGGGCGCAATATCATTAGAGAGATGTTCATAAACAAGAGGCATCTCTGCATGCGTCAGATTAAATAATAGTCGAGGAAATGACAGAGTTTAGTTGTTAAGTTGTGGATGATAATCTACATTTGCAATGGTATGGTGACGTTTGGATGTTATAATCTATAACACCCACACATCACCATATCACTGCTATCCTGAAAGTACTCCAATGGCTGAAACTTCCTAAACGCATTCTTCTTTCTCTTACTCTCTGCAATGCTCCCAACTTACCTATCTTCGTAAACTCTTCATAATCCAATCACTCCGCTCTACCTGTTCATTCTCTTACCTCAGTCTCGCCCCTCCCTCTGTAACTACTCAAGTTCTCTATCCGAACCACATCCCACTCTGCAACTGGATCTGGAACGATCTTCCTCCTGTATTTAGGAAATTCTCCTTTCCTCTATCCCGTCCGTCGCTCACCCATTCGACTGAAGCTCTTCTATCTGCCTTTCATTCAAAACTATATCCTACCTTTTCAAGATATCTTATCCTGATCGTTCCAATCCGTCGCCATCTCATTTCTGTCTACCGAAACACAACCGACCGTAACAGCTTCTCTGTACCCTTCTCTCTCTGGTCTTCTGGCAAACGGACTTGGTTCTTTACATGGTGTCTTTGGACAACTCAGTATACAAATGTTATCAAGAAGTTTTATAGCTTTGTTTATTTGTAGAGGCATTTTGTGCCATCGGTTGATGCCTTGTGCATTAGACACTGGCGCATTAGAAGTTGCTAATTAATAACAACACTCTGACTTGACTCAGCGCTCGTGAATAAGCTGGTGTTGCGCCTAGCTTGCGCTTTAGAAATTTTCAAGATTACGACTACGATCGTGGGTCAAACGCATATTTCTGCATGCATTCTAAGCTTTTATGAAGCAACTTTTCGAACATCTGTAAGTTTTAGAAACTATTTATCTTTTCGGTAAAATGGTATTTAGTTCTCTACTTTTCTTATGTTAGATTCATATTATCCCTATAGTTATTGTCATCACTGAAGACGATAACGTGAATTTTATGAACCTTTCAGCATTCACCAAATACTCAAAAAACTTCTTTTTCTTGTTGCCCACCGAATCTTCAGGCACATCATCTCTGGGTTCGATCGAATTGACTTCGCCTTTAATATTACATAAAACGCAACGCATTTATTATTTCATATAGCGTTTGGTTCTAAGGACACTTCGTTGGCAAACACAATGTCGCACTCGAAATTCACAAATTATCTGATGATCCAATCCACTTTGGCCACTCAGAATTAATCATCACCCGCCCCATTGTCAACCACCCTTCAGCCATTGCACTGACTGAAATGCCACCGGTCCAGCTATCACAGGCTGTTCGCTTCAGCAAAACACTTCTTTCATGTTTCAACTAAAAGCACCATAAACGCAACAGTTCGACTGTTCTCTCCCTCTCTCTGCCCTCCAGACAACTGGGTCTCCTACTTCTCACGGTGTTTCTGGAAAATCCGTTGTTTCGAAATAAGCTTTAAGCAGCATTTTGGAAATCAGTAGGTTAAAATTTCGATTGCGAAACAAGTTAAGAATGTCAAGTAGTTGACTATCAATTTCAGGAGCGGGTGACGACAATCATGAAATTTCGAAATACTTTTCAACCAAAGCTCAACGTTAAAAGCTTTCGTAGTAAGTAACAATTACTTTAGGACCAATCATAACCATTGAAACTATTCAACACGTTTACTATGCTCACCTTTGACTGAATGGGAATATTCGGTCATAAGAACGCAGAACATCAGCACGAAACAAATCGTCTTCATCTCTAAGGCTGGAAATAAAACCGGCTTCTGCTACTGAACAAACAAATTTAAACAGTTTTCTGTTGTTCTAAGAACTTTTTATACCAGTAAGTTGTTATATCTAAATATGGAAATACATATATATCCTATGGTACATAACAAACGAAGACTGCTTTCTTTGCTTCTAACTATGATTTAGTGTTTGGTCATAATGAAGTATGTTCTGTGCCTGAAAAAGATTAGGATGTTCCAACTGACAGAATGAATTCCATGGCTGTCAAGTTATAAGACTTAAAGTGTGTAGTTAAATGAATGGTGCTCACAATTGGAGCGACCTGGGGTAAGAGGCAGAGGAGACATCAGGATAGTATTTCTGGAACAGGAGTGTTTTCCGTTTGAAAGAAACTCTTGCAAAGAGATTATAAAAGGTTTAGTGTATACCAATTCATAAGATGGGCCATAAAATTATCATAATTGTCTATTTAAAGTTTTCGAAACTGCTGTTATAGTTTTAACTTTATGGAGAGAAACGGAAAGAGAATAAGAAACTTTCTTACCCGAGTTGTCGCTGAAACACTGTGTCTATGTGCAAGAAACACTTCGATGCTGAACTGTCCAATGTTCAGGTTCCAGTTCTTTTATAGGAACAGATCAGCCGAAGCTCATACCAAGGATGGTCGTCGTGTTATCTGCACGTGTCCATGATTTGTTGTCAATCAATTTGAAGTGAACGTAGTAGACAGATGATATCAAGAATTTCTACAGCTATGTTATTTGTACAGGCACGTATGTATAAACCAAATTTAACTCTTTCGTTCTACGCGGAATAACAATCCGTAAACTGTCTTATCCAGTGTATACGAAATAATTCACTTTCAAAACAAAATCGTCTTTCAGTTATAGATAAATGCAAAAATAAAATGGATAGGTTATTGTAAAAATTTGACTGAAATTCGTCAAACTAAAGATTAGCTCGGATGCTTTAATTGCTTGTTGTGAAAACATCACATTTTTCGTTAGTAATTAAATTGTCCATGACTTGTTGTCAATTTCTTTGAAGTCGACTCGGTATACAAATGTAATCAAGAAGTCTTATAGCTTTGTTTATTTGTAGAGGCATGTGTGCATAAGCTAAAAGGAACATCCTTAATCTACGCGAAACAAGAAACCGTAAAAATGTCTTACTCCTGTACTGTAGGTCTGGGCCTGTCCAAATAAAACATTTCGCTTTAGAAACAACATCGCTTTTCACTCATAAAAAGGATAGCAACAAAGAAGCAAATTCATAGATCATTGTAAACATTTGACTTAAATTCGTCAAAGTAAAGATTAATTCTACGGCTTTACGATGATGTTTTGAAAACAATACAAATTCTCGATAGTCATTAATTTGAGTTATCTGGATGTTATTGATGTTTGCTTTTCTAGAGATTCTCTTCTATATACAAAGCAATATTGTTTTCTCTGGAATCTCAGCGCTTGAAAAAACTACGCAGAAGAGCATTAACAACACCTCCACATAGCATCCACTAATAGAAAACAACTAAGACGCTACACTGAGAAGTAGCTGAGAGATTCTTCGTTCGCAGTCGTTCGTTCAAGGTGAAATTATTTAACAAACTTGCTCAAATAGGTAAATGTCTATAAGCGGTTGTAATCAGTCAGGCAAACTACTTAGCGGGACGTCGTAAGTCGTTAAGCCCATAAGGAATGAAGGAAAGAAAGAAGGACGGAATGGAATGAAGAAAGAAAGCAATGAAGGAAGGTAGGAATGAAGATAAAGATAGGAAGTCAGGAATGAAGAAAGGAACGAGGGAAGTAAGGAATTAAGAAAAGAAGTAAGGAAGGAAAGAAGGAAAGAAAAAAGAAAAATGAAAGCCAAGAAGGATAAAGGAATGATGGAAAGAAGGAACGACTATTAATGGTGAGCAAAGGCGTTTCCGAATTTATGTCTTCGCTGTCGCTTTGAACATGATTTTCTTTTCTACTATAAGGCTGGTCAAATCTGCAACATCTCCATCATCCTCTTCACCACAAGCAGTATCTTCATTAACAGCATGACCGCCTACGTGACACTGTCGTTGATGACAAGTTTGATGACGATAGTGATGCTCGCGGTACCAATACTCTCTTCAGCAAGCGATCCGTTGGTAACGTTTGAGAAGAAAGTACAACTGGAAGCCCAGAAACGTGAATCGAGGTTTTCGTTCAACCAGGAGCTCATGATCCTGGCGGATTACCTTAACGAAATATTGGCCAAGCGTAGGAAGCAACTAACACGGGAGTTTCTGGAATCGATCGGCAAAAGAGGCGAGATGGAGAAGCCTGTCAGTGGCGATCATTCCGAACTGGCTTAAGATGAGGTGAAACGTCGACGCAGGGAATACTCCGTTGCCCTCGAGGAACTCTTCAAGAGGGGTTCCACTAAAGGCAGTATATAAATGCGATAATACACAAGGTCACTGATTCGCTACAAGAACGAAATATTTGTCCTATAGCGTATATGAAGAATTTGGAATTTTTATTATTACTACTACCACTAAAATCATAACAATTATTACTGAAGGTTTTCGGTTAATAAAAGTTCTAACTTCCAATACAGGATTTTGTTGCTTTTGTAAATATAAATCTTTTATATAAGAAGTTTAGACAAGAAATGCACAGCAAAAAATCCTGTTGTGTCTGTCCTTTGGTTGTTAAATGCACATATAACACTTGCCTTACGTTGTCTAATTCACAGGATTTGGCATGTTATGTCGTTGTAAGATTCTGACTTAGTTTCAGCATTTGTTCACAGTTGCTGGTCCCTCTTCTGGAACTCTTTACCTCTTCATGTTCGAAACTGTCTTACCAAAACTATCCTTCACTCTGGACAGAAAACTTGCCTCTTCCAGTCTGTTTACGGTTGTTCATGTTTCATGTTGAACGTCTTCACTGTGCACTTCTGAACTTTTAAAGGAGGGCATCTTCAAATTACAGTTGTATTTTATTATATTACAGAAATATCAGCTTGAACAACAACAATAAATTCCCCATCATTGGCTCTCCGAATATTTTTATAACCTTTAACACATGAAAAACTGAATGAATTAACAATTAATCATAGCGCAGAGTGCCGCATTTACCTACGGGCTTGGGGGTTTGTCCCCGCCCCCGCTGCTCTTGGTCATATGCCGGTGCCCTCCAGACTAGATCCATGAATGTGGCACCCCTCTGGAAATGCTCTTGCCCCCTTCCTTGCAAGCAATCGTGGAGACGCCACTGACAACGCAGTTTGATTTCATGATGACACGTTTGATGAATATACAGACAGGATTTAATGCTGCATTCCAAACGCATCAGGCCATCCGTCAGACGAATCCAGTCCAACCGCATGAAATCACTTACTCCACTGCGCATACCCACAGGCGTGATCTATTAAAAAGCAGACAGACAGAAGTTTAATTCTAGCTGGGTGCTTTTGTTTAACTGCTAACGACAATGCAACTACCGTCTTCGAGAAATTCTCAAAAGGCGCCACATAAATAGCCATAAATACGTACTCACACCAATTAAGTCTCACGCACGAACACGCCTTTGCATATAGTGGCGCTTAATAAGTGCAGAAATGCCTACATATAATTTATTCACATAGCATATTAAAGATATATCGTCCCAGTACATCGATGTGTTTGTCTGTCTGTCTATCTGGCTTCGGAATACACGCATGGCTGGCTTCAAATCATGATGCTCGTTCAACGGATTCACTGACCAAATCGCAGAAGCTCTATAACCTTGCCCATTGTCGCCGTCATATATATATATATATACGAGTTCGGTTTAGCCACTGTGCCACACACACACATATATATATATATATAATGTGTAAGACTCACCAACACTGCATTGTTATATATATATGTTCATAAAAGCTATTTAATTATAGGCCTATATATATGTTAGTTAACGACCAGTCCAGTGACCAATAATGGTTTTCCCACATGACATATAGTTATGTAATTCGGACTGATGCATGGCCTATGACAAAACTTACAGATATATAGTATATACATAGGGTGTATTTACACGTTTGTAATGGGCTATATAAAGATATATCAAACAGGTGCTTCAGCATGAGTGTGCGTGTGTGTATGTATTGTATATCGTTGTCAACATCTTACGAAACATCGTCGTCTGTGTATTGTCTCGGATGTGGGGGTGGCGCTATAAAAGACCCAAGAGAACGAATGATTCTTCTGTTTGCAGCGATCACTGACAGACTGAGATGATAGGCGACTTAATGGCTTATCGGTAATTGTTGGCTACACGTTGAGACTTCAGGCTGTTATGCAGAGATAGGTGTTCGCCTTTTCTTGTTTGTTTATAGGAACCGTTCGAAGTGTTCATCCTACCCTGAGCATTCAGAGAAACGGTTTTCTTCTCTGAGTTTTATAAGAATTGATAGAAGTGTTCGCAATTTCCTGAGTGCTCGTGGGAACTTCCTCTGCAAGATCGACTTTGGAATTTAGAAGGTCTCGTTGGATGTGAGGTTTTCATACTTCTATTGAACACTGTTCTTGAAGACTGCCCCATTGGGTGCAGTATTGTAGGTTAGACATTGTATCGGTTTAATTGTCTGAAGAATTCTACTTGATTACTGAACATTTGTTGAGCTCTTCAGAACAGAATATTCTCATTTCAAAATTAACTTCATGACTACAATTACCAGGAATGTCTGCGACTTACATGCACGGCTTAGAGTTCATAATAACTGATTCGTTTAAACTAGGATTTTCTTACTATATTTACAGAGTTCAAATTAGGTCTAGACAATATGAAGAATATTCGAAGAAATCTTTGTATTCATATGGATTGTGCTTATTAGTGTAATCTTTATCATTATCAAATTCATCATCGTCGTCGTCATCGCCATCATGATCATGATTATCATCATCATCACCACGGCCGCCACTACAACGCCTACCATCATCACCAATTG
>OZ029914.1:44204436-44349436 GCA_964023275.1 Norana najaformis | reverse complement strand
CTCTCTCTCTGTAGGTATATATAATTCTCTCACGGCTTCATTGTTTCGAGTCTCAAAAATAAAAGAGTCGAAAAATTCGTGGCCATTAGTTGTTGAGCGCTCCTTTTTTTGCCGCAATCCATCATCATAATCCATACCATGATTCATCATCGTCATCGTTGTCATCTCCATCGTCGTAGCGTCAACATCTTTCTTGTTATCATCATTACGATCATCATCGTATTCATGATCATAATCGTCACCAGCAGCAAACTCATCACTACCGTCATCAGCATCATTATAACCATCACCATCATAGCTATTACCTTCGTCCTTAAGGCGAACTAGTAGAATTGATCATTGTACGCAAACATGGACGGACTACTTTATTCCAACCACATTTGTTGTTTGTCCAATTCGCGTCTCATCAGCCAACTAATCATCCATCGTTGGACAATTATTCACCGTCCGTAAAACTCAGCTATTATCTGTCCTTCGGTCAACATCCCCAACAAACTGCTTTTCTAGTTTTGCCGAACACTGTACACCGTGGTCAAAGAATTGCTTCCACCGTTTACACTAAATAAAAGCAATCTTGATCACGGAGATGATGCATCTATGAGACTCAGACACCACTGCTTAATATTATACTACATCCACGTTTAGAAAACGTATCAGTAGCCAAATGGACGCGTTATCGTTCTGTTTGATACGGTAGCTGATCGGTTTCAGTGCTCGCTTTGCAACGCGGAATTTGAAGGCTGAGCTTCGGCTGAGATGGTTATACTGAGCCAGTTCTTCATGCCCAACTATCCAATGCTATTGATTGTCATTAAAAAGAGGTTGCCATTAGATAGAGGTTAAATAAATATAAATACAGCAATAATAATAATAATAATATTAATAAAAATTACTCGTGTTATTTTTATTATTATTATAGTAATAATAATAATTATTATTATAATGCCATTAATATTAATAATGATGATAATAATAACAACAAAAATTACAACAACAATAATAACGACAACAATAATAATAATAGCCACAACAAAAATAACAATAATAAAAAATTATTAATATTATTTTTAGTAGTTGTTATAACTGTTATTGGTGATGCTGTTCTTGTTGCTGCTGCTGTTTTTGTTGTAGGTACATGTCCTATAAGTATTCAATATATATCACAAGATGAAATTTATAATGCCAAATAATTCCACAACAGAATTCTAACCTTGGACGCATTTTTAACCAGCCGTCTCATTACCATGCTGTCTTAGTTGCAACTGCAATTAAGGTCCTGGGTCATGTTGCATACCTCAGTTGTTGACTTCTTGCAGCGATTTCAATAACGAGTTTATATTTTGGAGTGTTGCACGTAGGCTTCCTCTTGGAAAGATATATTTATTTGAAGTATTATCAGTAAGTAGCCTTAATTAGCATCTCGTAACCGCAATCGTAATCGTAAACTCAAAATTTCTAAAGCGCAGGGCAACAGCTTATTCACGAACGCAGCAACTAGTCTGACTAGTTGTCCAAAGATGCCATTTGAAGAAACAAGCCCGCTAACCAGAAGACTAGAGCACACACATTACATTGGATAGACCAGTTACATACAAATTTTAAAATGTTTTTACGGGCAAACACAGCAGAGGATTAAATATCATCATTGTTACGACACAGCGTCACTAAACAGAAACCACCTACCTGCATTTCTTTGTAGGTCTGTGAAACTCGATAAACTATTACCAGGGTCTGTTTCGCACGCCTGCCTTGATAGATGGACATCGAAGACCACCAATCGAGGCAGACGTGATAACGAGATCCCATACGATGTGCAGGAGGGCTATTATCCATAGAGCCAGGTTGAAGGCAATTGATGAATTTTAAAGTACTCTGATTGCGTCAGAGAACCGAGCTTGTTCCTCGCAACACGTGCGTTAGACTGGATTTCAATCACTTTCATTCTGATGCCACAGACCAACCAGCCAAAAGGACGCGCGCACGCAATACACTCCTAAGCAAGTTTAATGCGAAGCACCGACCGCAGGGCATGTGCTAATCTGTCGCATTTGCCTGACTGCGTAGGAGTTGCCCGCCTCTCTTTTGATCTCCTAACTGAATGTATTCATGGTTGATGTCGTTTGACAGGTAACAATAATTCGCTCTACGATGGCGAGCAGAAATTAAACGATACCTTGAGAAGAGCCAAAAGGTTGGTTGTACATAAGAGCAATCGTCCTGATTCTGTGTAAAAATAAATACAGCTGTCTGTCTGTCTGCCTTCCTGCCTGCCTGTCTGTCTGTCTGTGTGTCTCTCTGTCTGTGAGGAATTAATTTATGACGTTATTTCAGTCCGATTTCTTACTCTGGGGGGTCGTGACAGTTTAGTGCTCAGCGTGTTCAACTGTAAATCCAGAGGTCGGTTGTTTAAATCACAGCCAGGGCTGAAAGATATTTTTATAATTTTTGCTATACTTGTGCCCTCTAGCAAATCAGCTATAAAATGAGTATGCTAACCGTACATTGTCGATAGGAAGATCAGGAGGCACGGAAGAGGACTGGCTACCAGCCTTTGTATACCGAGGTTAAGCAAGTGAAGTCGTTCGCACTTCATACCCATGGCTGCCTCTCAGGGGTAGTTTAAGAGACTGATGTTTTTCTTCTTCTTCAGCGACTTCTGCTGCTTCATCATCATCTCCTTCTTTATCTATTCGTCTCTTTCATCGTCGTCGTCGTTGTCATCGTCATCATCATCATCTTCATTATCAACAGCATGAGCATCTTCTTTTTCTTCTTCTTCGGCATTTTTAATCGTCGTCGTCGTCATCAAAATCATCATAATCATCATCATTATGGTCGTCTTCTTCTGTTGTTTCTTCATTCTGAATATCTTCTTTTTCTTCATTTTACTCTGATTTCGAACATTCCCTAGCCTTCTTCCTAATGTATCTCCATCCCTGATTGCTGACTTTCTTCAGCCTTTGTTTCTGCATCTGTTTCCTCTGTCTCTCACTATCTTCCCCTCATACAGACCGGGATGTTTTCCCTGGCTGTATATAAATTGATGACGCGTGTCAAGATGGCGTCATGCTATATTGTCGTGCTAAGATATATGTCTTTCTGCATAAGTGTATGACCGGTGGCACAGAAGGCGATTTCTGCAAATCACGGCCGATTCTCTTACGGTTGGCTTTGCTTTTGACGTTTGCATCTAATTACAGTAGGTCCGAAACGATGCTTGGAATTCTTGGTTGATGGTGGAAATGTACTAATTCACGGAAAACCCAACTGACCCCAAATTCAGATATATCTATATTTGTATAGCTATATCTAATTGTGTATGTATATGTGCATGCAATTTGATGCCAATTATTGTATGTCGTATACTTTGGATTATGGGCGTCATGGACATATGGGACGTCATAAGTTGGATGTTCTGGATCTACAGAATTCTTATGGGGACGCGTGGCTATGAGATTGAAGATATGAAGATGCCATCAAAATAAACATCACAGCACATTAGCGGAAAAGAACTGGTTAAAATTAGAAAATTCCTAGAGATTAGTATAGTTTTCGAAAGAGGTTGAGAAAACACCAAAACAGTAGCCGATCTGAGATTTGTAGGTTGACGAGGACTGTACTAATAACTCTTGCTTTTCTTACCTCTATTTCCGCTCCAATCCCAAACATCACCCACCGTAGCCGCCACACTGTCTCTCTGTCTGAGCTTTGGATCTTCACCTGGAATCGGACCCATTTGCCTATCAAATTGGTTTTGACTGAGCACCTGTAAAAAGGCTGGTCCCTGTGTCGGGTCTTTCGTTGGGCGCTCTAGAAATCTCGAAATTACGATTACGATTACGACCCCATGCGGTGATGCTAATGTCTTGAAAGTGTTGTATTGTTGACTGGACCTGTAAGCTTCAAACAATCTGAATAATGACAAATTTGTCACAGTTAATTATGGATGTTTCGAATGATTTAGTATCTGTACAGTGTAATGCAATGCACTCCATTGTATAATAAAGTAAGGGAAGGGTAGTCATCTCCAGTTACGACGCGTCGTGTGAAGATGTTGTAGGATTCAAAATAACTCACGAAAACCTACATCGCGGAATCTGTCCAATTTGTTTTCTTTCAGAGATGATTGTCCCTTAAGTCTCTGCGGTTGCTACGACGACTGGTGCGAACAGGGCAGTAGAAACCCAGTGCTCATCTGCTGCCCCGGCTTCGGGTGCCACAACCCCATCTGGATCAACGCCGGCCGATGCCGGAGGTCGTTTTTTCCCCGCGAATAAGACAGAGGAACTTTCTCTTCATTGTCTCCACTAGTCTGGTCGTCAAGACAACGGATTATACAGTCGTTGTTACTCGGGTGAAGGGTCAACTTCATGTTGAAAGTGGTTGGAGTGGGAGCCTTGGTCAATGGGAAGGGTGGTTTCTGCCTCCCTTAACATTCCCTCTCTCATTTATCATGTGGCTGCCTGTTTGCCATGTCTCCGCAAAGTACGCTTGAAATTGCTTTGCTGTTGAACTTGGCTCCATATACTGTCTTCTTTACAATACAGTAAAATACAATACAATGCAATGCAATACAATGCAATATAATACAATGCATGGCATAACATTGCACAGCATTGCATTGCACTGCATGGCCCTCTACAACATAACACCGGATCACATTAAATTACCAGCCACCTGATCGTATTTTTAAATCGGGCATTTTACCACAAGCTTTAACAAAAGTCTTATTAAAAGTCATTTTCATATTTAATTTGCAATGCTAGAACTCACAAATTCTGTATCATGTCTTGCAACCCACTTTAACCAAAGGGCAAGGTTTATTTATGTATTTATATATATTTACTAGTAATAATATTCGCATATGATTTTATGATGCGCCGTATTTGAAGTGAATGGCAAGACTCGTTTTGAAAATAAAACTTATTTATGTCATGAAAAGCATGAATAGTCCCAAGTTAAAAGCAATTGCTAGGCTGTTACATACGGCTTCTTCATACCATTCCTGTTATAAGGCATCTTTATGACAAAACTGTTTTAAGGTATCTATATAGCACACCTGTTATAAGGCATCTTTATGACAACCCTGCTATACGCCATCTGTAACATACCTGTTATGCAGCATCTTTGTATCATACCTGTTCTACGGCATTTGTACAACACAACTGTTAGGAGGCATCTTTATAACATACCTATTATTTATGGTATGTGCATGTTATACCCTGTACATTTTGTGCTTATATGCATCCAGAGAAAAAAGACTTTTCGAACTTGTTACTTAAAAGCAAATGCAAAAACATAGATTTGAATTGCCGCAGAAACCCACAGGATTTCAACGCACCAGTACTGTAGGTTTAAAGAACAGTTAGCGTGTAAACAGAAATGTTGTCTCAGTAGACATAGAGAACCCTTTCAAGGGGATTTTGCGAATTAAACACACGGCAGTCGTTTTAACACCGAGGAAACTTTCTCTCAGCCAATTCAATCTATGGTTACTTCATGTTACGCCTCAGATAGCTTAACGACAAAACAATTAGTAGACTGCGACTTGTGGCATCCACAATGTCGAGTTGTATTCGTGTGCATTGGACACATGTGTCAAATTCATGGCACCCTACGCAAAAGCCTAATCCTCTGTGCTATTGTGTGGTGATCTCGACGTATCTAAGGTTCTTCTTTGATAATCAGTTGAAGAAACAGCGAGCACGCAACATCTAATGGAGAGAAAGGGCTTTGCACATTAACGGCAGTAAACAAATCCGATGTTTCTGTTTCCCAGAGTTTCATCTTTTTCGCAGAAACGTAACAAAATTTGTGCGTGTGTTACGGAAACCGAATCTTCGCATTGCATTCATGCACCTATTATGTGTTAAGTTATTCTCTATGCGCTTATGTCAGCTGTGCATTGTCTGCCTTTGATCAGTACAGACGAATTTCCAGCTTAAGATCTCAAATCGTAACTCAATCATTCATTCAGAGCATTTATGTAGTAACCCTTACCCCTTTAAGATGTCGAGATATCTCCTCAAAAGACTTCAAGCTCGGCTCTAACGAAAGAGAACTGTTCTGAAACGTTCATGAGAGGTGCGTGTAGCTTCCCTGGCAGGGTCAAGCCGATGTCATTTTGCCATAGGTATTATACACTTTATAACTTACCTATTGCCATTACCCTTGTTGCCACAGGCTCCGTATATTGGCCTCGATTGCCACAAACCGTAGACATCGGCACATACATTAGCCATATACATGAAAAAACTGTTATGAGTAATGTAAGGCGTGTTGCTTTGTGCTTTTCCCCAAAAATAGTCGCGGATAAATAAGTCTGTTTTGGCGCTTAAACAAATAATTGTTAAACCATTTTGCTCACAAAGAATTGTTATTTAGAATTTATATTTGATTGGAGACGGAAGTTAAGTCTGCTTGTAATGTTTATGAACTGGAAAGATTACTTTGATATCTGCTATTACAAACTAATTTTAATTATGCTTTTCAATATCCTTACAGACAATTTGACTTGGTTAATTAGGCTTGTTATTTTAAATATGGATAACACTTTGGATATTTTGTTCATGGATAACATTTTGGATATTTTGTTGAATAGATTTGAATTGTATCATCGAACTGGAAAAAAATAGAACACCATTCTGAAAATGTTGTAATAAATGTTTACCATTTGAATTAGTTAACGTATTACTAATAAAGAGCAGCAATATTAAGGCTACACGTTGTGTTCGAAACTCCATTTTCTAGACTCGACATAGGTACAAAGTTAATCATGCCACAGGTGACTTGATGCACCTGTCAATCACGCCTCAAGTGACCTGATACAATTGTAACAAGGTATCCAAATTCATCCGACCCTGCCGAATGTATCTATAATAAAGAAACCTAAATGCAACATGCAAGATCTTCAACCTGAAAGCTTTCTCTTGCATAATATAAACATTGGTTAGCGTCCTACAAAGATCTAATTTACGTGTCAGGTGTTTGAAGACTGAATGCAGACGGGGACAAAGAAACGGGTTCTGTTCCAAGGTCTGCATCTGCCTCTGTCTGTCTCGATCTGTATCTCTTTGTATGTCTCAGTATAAATCTCAGTCTGTCTCTGTCTGTATCTCTCTGTATGGCAGTTATTACAGCGATATTATGGCAATGTTATGACGACGATATGAAAACTACTACGAGAACTGTGTAGAATGACGATGATTCGATGCCCATATTATGTTCATTGTATCATCACATGATGACCGTATCATGGAGATAATATGGCAATATATATGGCGATGATATGACTATGTTATGGCGCGGATATAACGACGATATGACAACTGTATGACGATATCTGTAAACAGTAACGACGATAATATGGCCATTGTATTCTTCCGAATCGTTCGACTCAGATAAGTTTATTTCGGTTGACATGTGTTTAGCAAAGATTTAACTTTCCGTTTTACTGTCTTTATAACCTACTGTTTCAGCAAACAGACTAGTTGAATGCAAATTTAAATATTTAAGTAACAAAAAAACATTCATGAAGTTGGGGTTGTCAATAAAGATAACTGTAGTCTCGTAGCTATACTCACCGCTGTATGTATGCTTTCGTGGTTAGCTACATTGTTTAAAACGTACGTGAAGGGGCCTCTGTGCTTGAGGATGCAGTCTCGCATATCTATTTTGGAATAATTGCGAGATTTAAATCTCGGCCTCGCACGGTCCGTACACGGGATCGTTAAATGGCGTGGCGCCCATTTAAACGATAGGCGGTGGTAAAGGATCTCGCCCTTCAAACGCAAAGCAAAATTAGTAGGATCGAGGTCACTCGGGCGCTCTGGTGTGTCTCTTCGTTATGGGGTAAGTGCAAAAGAAATCTGAAAATATCTGTTCTGCCCTGGTGTGGATCTTAATCCCCAGCTTTAAATGGACTGAAAGTTGACAGTCCAGAACGTACCCTGCAGGTAAATGAGACGAAATATTTAATACAGGGTAACCGATTTAGCAAACACTTCGTTAGCAAAGGTCCCATATATTTGTAATCAGCAAGTTACCAACAACTGGACCGTATACTCTTAATTGTGATGTGATAAAAGAAACTATCATACTTATGCATCGTGTTATTTCTTTAACACAACTAGGCCTACAAGTGACTTTCTGCGTATATCAACGAGTAAAACATTATCGATGTACTCGGTTTCACAGACGAGATCCGACAGCACGATATCAGTTGGGAAAATCCACTTTAGAAAGAACACATTCGTGGGGATGGTGACAGAATTCACTCGTAATCGTAAACTCTAGATTTCTGAAGCGTCCAACGAAAGCTAAATCCCGGGAAGCAGATAATTCACAGGCGCTTAGTCACAACAAAATCGAAGGGCAGGAAGGGTTCGGTTCCATGTCAAGATCCAAGACTCAGGAAACCAGACATTCAGGCAGCTACGGTGGATGGCATTTAGAATTGGAGCGGCAAGGTAGATAAAGGGAAGAGGTTTAAATCAGGATGGAATCTGTGGAAGAGGAGTGTTTTTAGTTTCCAGCGGAAAGCCTGCGCAGACATTACAAAGGGTGAAGTATTGGTGAGTTCGTATCATCGTATGATGGGTCATTTAAGTGTCGTAATGCTGGCGGAAATTTATTCCAGAGTGTGAAGCAGCTTTATCTAGGAAACAGTTTTCAATTTTAAAGATGAGGTGACGGGAGGCAGAGAAGTTTTAGGGCAGAAGAGGAGGGCACTGAGAAAAAAAGAAAAGAGCTATCCTTAGACCTAACCTAATCGCGAGATAACATTGGTATTAGTTTTTAATGACTTTATTAACCTCGATATGTGAAGGCGAGTGGATAGTCAGTCCTCTCCCACGCCGTCTGATCTTTCTTCTGACAGACTACAGTCGATGTACTCATTTTAGAGCTGGGCTTGTTTCAGGGGCAAATTGAACTGAAACTCGAAATATTTTTCTGTCATTGTGCTGATTATCAACCTCCGGCTATTTATGACAATATATTAACCACTAGGTCATCGCGGAGTCCAAACACAAACAAGACGATTTGAATTTTTACTGCTGTGTAACTTTAATTTTGCAAAACACTTCGTAAAGCGTTAACAAATGTCCAATGTTTTTGTAATCAACAACTTGCATTCGTTTAGCGGGAATTTCTTGATCGTCGAAGTCGCTGAATGAACAAGTCATCCTTAAACACCGTATCTATAGATTGCATCACCCTGTGCTTCACATACTCTCGCTGGGCGCATATTGAATTTTTTGAGTACGCAAACCAGTCCGTCACAACACTCTGATCTATCGCACAGTTCACCCATTTCGGCGCAATCAGGCCTTGGTGGGGGTGGTGTAACGCACCCGAATAAGCGTGGATCAATACAGGGCTTTGCGTTCTTCTTATCATTTAACCTGCAACCGAAAAAAACAGTCAAGAAAATTTTGATTTTCTATGATAAACTTGGTGTTTACCATTTAGCTATTACAGTGGCAGTTTATAGTTGAAGTGAAATTAACAGTCCTCAACCAGATTAGTACTGGGTTGTGTGACCGTTCATGGAATTATCAAGCCACCAGGTGTCCACTCAGCTCGCTGTACTTTCTGATTGATAAATGAATACAAAAGCAAATTGACAGGGTACAAAATAGACATGTTTTTCTATAGCGAACGTATGGCCTCGGCCCTACTCGTTTTTCAATGAATTTATCGGGCGAGATTCTTAACCACCGATGCCTGTTTGGATTGGGGCCACATCATTTAAGGTCCCCGTGTCCGGACCGTGCCTTCCCATGACTTTTGAAGGGCGCAATATCATTAGAGAGATGTTCATAAACAAGAGGCATCTCTGCATGCGTCAGATTAAATAATAGTCGAGGAAATAACAGAGTTTAGTTGCTAAGTTGTGGATGATAATCTACATTTGCAATGATATGGTGACATTTGGATGTTATAATCTATAACAACCAAACATCACCATATCACTGCTATCCTGAAATTATTGCAGTGGCTGAAAATTCCAAAACGCATTCATTTTAAAGTTCGTTCTCTAATTTTCTGCAATGCTTCCAACGTACTTATCTTCCTAAACTCTTCATAATCAAATCAACCGCTCTACCTGTTCATTCTCATGCCCCTCCCTCAGTAAACACTCAAGTTCTTTGTGCGAACCATATGCCACGCAACACCTGGACTAAGGAACGATCTTCCCCCTGAATTTCACAAATTCTTCTTTCCTCTATCCCATCCCTCGCTCACCCGTCATCATCTCTCTGAAGTTCTTCTATCTACAAATCCTCAAGCGTTTCATTCAAAGCTATGTCCCAACTTTTCAAGAAATCTTACCCTGATCCATCAAATCCGCTGCCATCTCATTTCTGTCTACCGAAACACAACCGACCGTAACAGCTTCTCTGTCCCGTTTTCTCTCTGATCTTTAAGCAACCGGATTTGGTTCCTTACATGGCATATCTAAACAACCCTCTTGTTCAGCGATGGTGAATAAGCTGTTGTCCGGAGCTTAGCTATAATGTAGCGCCTTAGAAATTTTCAAGATTACTACTACGATCCTGGGTCAAACGCATATTTATACATGCATCATCTAAGCTTTTATGAAACAACGTTTAGAACATCTTTGAGTTTTAGAAACTATTGATCCTTTCGGTAAAATGGTATTTACTTTTCTACTTTTCTTATGTTACATTCTCATTGTCGCTATAGTGATTGCCATTACTGAAGACGAAAACTTGAATTTTACGAACCTGTCCGCATTGTTCAAATACTCAAAAAACCTGTTTTTCTTGTCGTCCGTCAAAATTTCAATCTGGTCGTCATTTCGTTTGATAGAATTGTCTTCGCCTTCAATATTACATTAAACACAACGCATTTATTCATTCACATAGCCTTTGGTTCTTAGGACACATCCATCAGCCTTTAAGCTGACTGAAATTCCACCACTCCGGATATCATAAGTTGTTTGCTTCAGATAAAACATTTTTTCATGTTTCAACTAAAAAACTCCATAAACGCAATAGTTCGATTGCTTCCTTCTCTCTGACCTCCAGAAAAAAGCATCTCCTACTTCCCACGATGTTTTGGAAAACCCGTTGTTTCTAAATAAGCTTTAAGCAGCATTTTAGAAATTTATAGGTTAAAATTACGATTACTAAACAAGATAGGAGCTTGAAACTCATTTAGTATGGAAATAGTAGTTGATTAGCAAATTCAGGATCGGGTGATGAGATTTATGAAATCGAGAAATACGTTTCAACAAAAGCTCAACGTTACAAGCTTTCGCAATAGGTAAGAATTACTTAAGGTCCAATCATAATCACTGAAACTATTCAACACGCTTACTCTGCTCACCTTTGGCTGAATGGGCATATTCTGTCATAAGAATACAGAGCATGAGCAAAAAGCAAACCGTCTTCATCTTCAAGCTGGAAATAAAACCAGTTTCTCTTCTAAAACAACTAGTGTTCTGTTGTTTTAAGACCTTTTCTTGCATGTAAGTTGTTATTTCTAAATATGAAAATATTCAATTTGGTATATAACAAACGAAGACTTTGTTTCTTTGCTTCTAATTATGATTTAGTGATTGTTTATAGACAGCCTGTTCTGTGGCTGAGAAAGATTATGATGTTCCAACCGACAGATTGAATTCCATGGCTATAAGGCTCAAGATGTGTGTAGCTAATTTTAAAGCAAGGTAAAGATCTTTATGTTGCGCAGTTGTAAATATTGTACATAGCCCTTTCAGACCGGTAAAACAAAAATTATACAGTAGAAAGTCTAATACACGAGAATACTCGATTATGCATTTCCAAGAACTCCGCCATATTCCTAGCAATTCGTAAGATGTGTCATGAAATTATCATAATTGTCTATTTAAAGTTTTCGAAACTGCTGTTATAGTTTTAACTTTATGGAGAGAAACGGAAAGAGAATAAGAAACTTTCTTACCCGAGTTGTCGCCGAAACACTGTGTCTACGTGCAAGAAACACTTCGATGCTGAACGGTCCAATGTTCAGGTTCCAGTTCTTTTATAGGAACAGATCAGCCGAAGCTCATACCAAGGATGGTCGTCGTGTTATCTGCACGTGTCCATGATTTGTTGTCAATCACTTTGAAGTGAACGCAGTAGACAGATGATATCAAGAATTTCTACAGCTATGTTATTTGTACAGGCACGTATGTATAAACCAAATTTAACTCTTTCGTTGTACGCGGAATAACAATCCGTAAACTGTCTTATCCTGTGTATACGAAATAATTCACTTTCAAAACAAAATCGTCTTTCAGTTATAGATAAATGTAAAAATAAAATGGATAGGTTATTGTAAAAAAGTTTACTGAAATTCGTCAAACTAAAGATTAGCTCGGATGCTTTAATTGCTTGTTGTGAAAACATCACATTTTTCGTTAGTAATTAAATTGTCCATGACTTGTTGTCAATTTCTTTGAAGTCGACTCAGTATACAAATGTATTCAAGAAGTCTTATAGCTTTGTTTATTTGTAGAGGCATGTGTGCATAAGCTAAACGAAACATCCTTAATCTACGCGATGCTGTAATGTAGGTCTGGGCCTACATATAAAACATTTCGCTTTAGAAACAACATCGCTTTTCACTCATAAAAAGGATAGCAACAAAGAAGCAAATTCATAGATCATTGTAAACATTTGACTTAAATTCGTCAAAGTAAAGATTAATTCTACGGCTTTACGATGATGTTTTGAAAACAATACAAATTCTCGATAGTCATTAATTTGAGTTAGCTGGATGTTTTAAATGTTTGCTTTTTAAGGATTCTCTCCTACAAAGCAATATTGTTTTCGCTGGAATCTGAGCTTGAAAAACTACGCAGAAGAGCATAAATAACACCACCACATAGCTTGCACTAACAGAAAACAACTAAGACGCTACATTGAGAAGTAGTTGAGAGATTCTTCGTTCGCAGTTGTTCGTTCAAGGTGAAATTATTTAACAAACTTGCTCAAATAGGTAAATGTCTATAAGCGGTTGTAATCAGTCAGGCAAACTACTTAGCGGGACGTCGTAAGTCCTTAAGCCCATAAGGAATGAAGGAAAGGAGGAAGGAAGGAAGGAAGGAAGGAATGAATGAAGTATGGAAGGAATGAAGGAAAGTAGGAATGAAGGAAAAGATAGGGAAGTAAGGAATGAAGAAAAGAACGAGGGAAATAAGGAATGAAGGAAAGAAGGAAGGACTGCTAATTGTGAGCAAAGGCGTGTCTCAATCTATGTCTTCGCTGTCGTGTCTTTATATATGATTTATCCTTTTACTCTAAGTTTGGTCAAATCGACAACATCTCCATCTTCCCATCACCACGAGCAGCATCCTCTTCAGAAGCATGACCTCCTAAGTGACACTTTCGTTGATGATAAATTTGATGACGATAGTGATGCTAGTGGCACCAACACTCTCTTCTGCAAGCCATCCGTTGGTATCGTTAGAGAAGAAAGTCCAACTGGAAGCCCAGAAACGTCCATTGAGGTTTTCGTTCAACCAGGTGCTCGCGGTCCTGGCGGATTACCTTCACGAAATATTGGCCGAGCGTAGGAAGCAACTAGGACGGGAGTTTCTGGAATCGATCGGCAAAAGAGGCGAGATGGAGAAGTCTGTCAGTGGCGATCATTCCGAACTGGCTTAAGATGAGGTGAAACGTCGACGCAGGGACAAATCCGTTCCCTCGAGAAACTGTTCAAGAGAGGTTCCCCTAAAGGCGCTATATGATCGTAATCGTAATCGTAATTCCGAGATTTCTACAGCGCCCAACGAAAGCCGCGCCGCGGGGACCAACTTATTCACAGGCGCTCAGTCAAAACAAAATCGATAGGCAAAAGGGTTCAGTTCCAGGTCAAGATCCAAAAGTCAGACGGAGAGACAGAGTGGCAGCTACGGGGGGTGGTTTTGGTGGTTGGAGAGGAGAGAGAGATAAGACGGAGAAGGGGTGTCGGGGTACGATCTGTGAAAGAGGAATGTTTGAGTTTTGAGTAAAAGGCCAAAGCAGAATTTGCAAGCGGTAGAGCATCGATGAGTTTGTATGTAGGGGTAAGACAAGGATGTGGAATGTCATCGGATCTGTTCAATATGTTGCTAGAAATAGTGATGAGACTTGCCAAAGGAGAAGAAGAACACGGGATAAACCTAAATGGACGACCACTGAGTAACCTCCGCTTCGCAGATGACATAGACCTGATAGCTGACACACAAGGGAAGCTACAAGACATAACAAACAGGGTGGATGGCAGCAGCAAGAGAATGGGTCTCAAAATCAACGTGGAAAAAACAAAAACAATGGTAATTGGAAAACATCATGAGGATTTACAGATAAGAATAGAAAAAGGAATATTAGAGCAGGTTACCAGATTCGTCTATCTTGGAGGACTAATAACAGAAGATGGAAAATGTGAAGAGGACATCAAACGAAAAATTGGATTGGCGTGTACAGCATTCGGAAAACTGGGAAAAATGTGGAAGGCAAGAAACATCTCCATCAGAACAAAGATGAAACTCTATCATACCTTAGTAGAACCGATATTACTATACGGATCAGAGTGCTGGTGCTTGAGAAAAGAAGACGAACGGAGACTATTGGTGGCAGAGATGGGCTGGCTAAGAAGAATAATAGGCAGAAGCAGAAGAGAAAAGATCAGAAATGAAAAAAACACGAGAAGAACTGGGAGTTGATGAAACAATAGTAGAAACAATCACAAAGAGAAGACTCAGATGGTTTGGGCATGTGATCAGAATGACGCAACAAAGACTACCAAACGCTGCATTGCACGGACACATAGAAGGAAAGAGGAGCAGAGGAGGACAACGAAAGACCTGGATAGATAATGTCAAAGAAGATCTGAGAGAAAGAGGCACAAGCTTGATTGGAGTTAGAGAAACAATCAGGAACAGAGAAGTTTGGAGAAGTTTCATAAAGGCCTCATCGCCATAAATGGCGGAAGAGAAGACAGAAGAATGATGGGTCAGAAAACTATCGCAATTCTGGAGGGTTTATGCCAGAGTGGTGGGGCAGCTATGGCTATGGAGCGATTACCAATTTTAAGGATGAGGTGACGGGAGGGCGGAGAAGTGTTAGGGCAGAAGAGGAGCGGGATGAGCGAAGCGGTTGTATTGTAAATAACTGACGAAGATAGGAGGGTTGGGAAGATTGAAGTGTGTTGTAGGTAAGTGATAGGACTTTGTACTCAATTCGTTCTGGTATTTTAAGCTAGTGTAGTGATTTAATAACAGGAGTTATGTGATGGTGTTTAGGGATTTTGGTGACGGCACGAGCAAGAGCATTCCGTGTGGCTTGAAGGCAGCTTATTTGGGTGGAGCCTATGTTCAGGAATAGTGAATTGCCATAGTCTAGTTTAGCATGGACTATGGATGTGGCGATGGTTGGTGCAGTTTTAAAGTCAAGCATAGGGCGGATTCTGCGAAGGTCACGGATATGCATAAAGCAAGACCGGGAGAGATGGGTAATGTGATCAGAGAGGCTGAAGTTTTGCTCGAAGATCACCCCTAAGTTACGGACAGAAGAGTTAGCGTTAAAGGTGTGTGTGCAGGCAGAGAGCGATAATACTCAAGCTCACTGATTCGTTACAAGAATGAAAATAGTTGTCCTATAGCGTAGGAAGAATTTAACGTGGCCCATTTAAAAGATGCTTTTATTTCTGCTCTCCGGACCTAACGCATCCTCGACCGTACCTTCTTCGCTTCGCACCCTTGCTTAACTTTCCCTCCGTCTGTCAAACATCCAGCTTCTTCCTTTCGCCATTCGATCAGCGTCCCTTTGTTCCGCCTCTCTCTCTCTCTCACTCACTCTCTCTCACTCATTCTCACTCACTCTCTCTCTCTCTCTCTACCTTTCAGTAACGGGCGTCTTATCCCTCTCGTTTCATACACGTTAATAATAGCTTCGCCAAACTGTTCGCAGTGCTCCTTACAAATTAATTACACAAACACATAAGGCTAAATTATCCGACATAATACAATCTACCTTATGCAAAAACCTAAAATTCTCGTTGTTTTCCAAATTTGCACCACATAGGGACATAACAAAAGCTACCACATATTCCCAACTGGCTTCACGGGCAGAGGATTCAGCTAAAATCTGTAACAGTTGAGAAAGTGCTGTCGAATAATCAGCCGGCTATTTGCACTCTTTGCTGGTGCTTCATTCAGAAGCAATCCACTTGTTCATCGATTGTTGCAACTGGCATAACCCCTGCACTATTACAACGCTTGGCTCTAGCGCTTTCTCCATGGTTAGCCAAAGGTTTCGGAATTTACTTTTTGCCTTTTCATACTCTGCTCGTTATATAATGAGATTCATTTCTGAAGACACGCCTTATCGGGACATTATCACTGACTCTGAATATGTACTACGATATTACACCAAATCAACCACCAACTGCTACCTTGTGCGTTGTAATAACGGCGCTATAGAAGTTTGGGATTAGATTATCATGGATAATGTCATGGTTTGTCATTGCCTATGGAATGGCAGAGTGTTTCTCGAAGAGATGTCATTTATCTAGTGACAAAGTGTGTCATGGGTTGGTATTACTCTTGAAACAGCAGTGTGCCATAGATATGTACAATAGAATATCGTACATATGCAATACAATAGAAAGCTAATCAATTCAATCGACATACACTAAACAGAATAAAATGCAATACAATGCAATGAAAGATAATGCAATACAAAGCAAAGCAACAACTTCCAAATACAGTAAACAGAATACAATACAATAAATTGCAATGCAATACAATGCAATTCAATATAAAACAAATAAATACTAAGCAAATCGATACAATCCAAAACAGAATAGAATGACTACGATGTATTTTTTCGCATAGTGAACTTGTTAGCTAGAAGAACAATAAGAAGAAGAATAAGAAGAATTGGAAGACGTCAGTCGATTGATCGTAACAAAGATGAAGACGATCTGCCTTGGTTTCCTCGTCTGTATTCTGTTCGCACAACTCTCTCGAGCGTTGGAATATTCCCCAAAATGTAAGCACAGCACAGTTATTTCTCTCTCTCCTCTCCCTCTCTCTCTCATCTATCTGTCTGTCTGTCTGTCTGTTTACTTACATACCTACCTACCTATCTGTTTGTCTGTATATCTATCTATCTATCTATCTATCTATCTATCTATCTATCTATCTATCTATCTATCTATCTATCTATCTATCTATCTATCTATCTATCTATCTATCTATCTATCTATCTATCTATCTATGATCATTACGATCATCATCGTATTCATCATCATAATCACCATCAGCAGTAATCTCATCACTACCATCGTCAGCATCATTATGATCATCACCATCATAGCTAATATCTCCGTAAGGTGGAAATTGATCATTGATCATTGTACGCACACATGGACGGAATACTTTATTCCAACCACGTTTGCTGTTTGTCCAATTCGAGTCTCATCAGGCAACTAATCATCCATCGTCGGACAATTATTCACGGTCCTTCCAACTCAGCTATTATCTGTCCATCGGTCAACATCCGCAACAAACTGCTCTTCTAGTTTTGCCGAGTACTGTTCGCCTTGGTCAAAGAATTGCTTCCACCGTTTGCACAAGACAAAAGCAGTTTTGATCATGGAGACGATGCCTCAATGACACTCAGACGCCACTGCTTAATATTGTACTATATTCACGTATAGATAACCTATCAGTAGCCAAATCGACGCGTTATCGTTCTGTTTGAAACGGTAGCTGATTGGTTTCGGCACTTGCTTTGCAAAGCTGAGTTTGAAGGCCGAACCTCGTCTGACATGGTTATACTGAGCAGTTCACTCATGCACAACTGCCCAGCGCCATTGATTTACACCTTGTCATTAGAAAGAGGCTAAATAAATATAAATACAGCAATAATAACAATAGTAATAGCAATAATAATAATAATAATATTTATTATTATTATTATTATAATTATAATAATGACAGTAATATTAATAATGAAAATAACAACAACAACAACACTAATAACAACAACATTAATAACAATAATAACAACAATAAAAATAACAATAATAAAAATATTAAAAATATTATTATTAATAGTTGTTACAATTGTTATTGGTGATGTTGTTCTTGTTGCTGCTGCTGTTGTTTATACAATGTCCTATAAGTATTTAATATATGTCACAAGATGAAATTTGTAATGCCAAATTATTCCACGACAGAAGTCGAACCCCAGACGCATTTGTAACCAGCTGGCACATTACCACGCTGTCTTAATTGCACCTGCAATTGTAGTTACAATCGCACTTTCGTTTGACTACTTTCGTTCATGGTACGTGCGTTTGATGGTCAAGCCTTTCATAAGACGGGCCAAATAAGGCTAACAATTCAGTCGGGCTCTTCGTCTGAGATCTGCTACTCATTTGTCTAGATCACCCCCAGAGAGACGTTTCAGATGCCATGAGGTTTCGTTTCATGTTGCTGGAGTTGTTGACCTGTTGCTGTGATTTTAACAGAGTACATATTTTGGAATGATAGACCTAGGCTTTCTTTTAGGAAGATGTTTGATTTAAGGAAGTAACTAAGTAACCTTAATTGGCGTCTCGTAATCGCAATCGTAATCGTAAACTTAAAATTTCTAAAGCGCTACTTTAAAGCTAAGCGCTTGGCACCAGCCTATGCACCAGCTGCATCTAGTCAGAACAGTTGTCCAAAGATGCCATTTGAAGAACCAAGCCCGATATAGCCAGAAGACAAGAGTACACGCAAATACAGTAGAGGATTAAATATCATCTTTGTTATTACACAACGTTGATAAGCAGAAACTACCGACCTACTTTTCTTTATAGGTCTTTGAAACTCGATAAACTATTACGAGGGTCTGTTTCGCACGCGTGCCTTGATAGATGGACATCGAAGACCATCAATCGAGGCAGACGTGATAACCAGGTCTTGTACGACGTGCAGAAGGGCTATTATCCATAGAGCCAGGTTGAAGGCAATTGATGAATTTTAAAGTACTCTGATTGCGTCAGAGAACCGAGCTTGTTCCTCACAGCATATGCGTTAGCCCAGATTTCAATCACTTTCTTCCAAATGCCACAGTCTAGCCAGACAAAACTACTCGCGCGCACAACTTCCAATTCTAATACTCTCCTAAACAAGTTTAATGAGACGGGTCTCGTCCTAATCTGTTGCATTTCTCCGACTGCGTAGGCATTGCCACGCCTCTCTTTTGATCTCGCTAACTGAATGTATGTATGATTGATTTCGTTTGACAGATAGCAATAATTCGGTCTACGAGAGCGAGCAGAAATTAATCCTTGCCATAAGAAGTGCCCAAAGGTTCGTGGTCCATCAGTGCAATCGTTCTGATTCTGTGTGAAAAAGATACAGCTGTCTCTGTCTCTCTGTCTGCCAACCTGCCTGCCTGCCTATATGTCTGACTGTTTGTATATATGTTTTCCAGTCTCGCTTATATACTTCTACTTTTCGAAGAATTAATTTCTGACGTTATTTCAGGCCAACTTCTTACTCTGCGGGTCGTGACAGTTAGTGCTCAGCGTATTCGAAGTTCAATCCAGAGGTCGGGTGTTTAGATCACAGCCAGGGCAGATAGACATTTCTCAACTTCTGCAACACTTGTGCCCTCTAGCATCTCAGCTATAAAATGAATACGCTAACCGTACATTGTCGGCAGGAAGATCAGGAGGCACGGTATAGGGCTGGCTATACCAGCCCTCGTATACCGAGGCTAAGCAAGTGAAGTCGTTAGCACTTCATACCAACGAGTGCTTCTCAAAGCTAGCTTAAGCTATTCTTCTTCTTTATCTATTCTACCCTTTCATCGTCGTCGTCGTCATTATCATCATCATCTTCTTCATTATCAACAGTATGAGCATTTTTTCCTCTTTTTCTTCGGCCTCCTCCCCCTCGTCGTCGTCATCATCATCATCATTATCTCATCTTGTTCTTTTGTTTCTTCATTCTCATCATCTTCTTTTTCTTCTTTTCACTCTGATTTCGACTACTCCTCAGTCTTTTTCTTCACAATATGGCTCCATCTCTGATTGCCGATTTTCTTTAGACTTTGTTTCTAAGTCTGTCTCTCACTCTGTCCCTCCCAATCTTCCCTATCAGATGCGCTGTTTTCCCTGGCTGTATATAAATTGATGATGCTTGACAATGTGCGGTCTTGATGTATTGTCGTGCTAAGATCTATGTCTTTCTGTATAAGTGTGTGACTGGAGACTCACAAGGCGATTTCTTGAAATCGAGGTCGATTTTCTTCGGATTGGCTTTGCTTATAACGTTGGCATCTAATTAGATCCGAAACGATGCTTGGAATTCTTGGTTGATGGTGGAAATGTACTAATTCACGGGAAACCCAACTGACCCCAAATTCAGATATATCTATATTTATATCTCTATATCTAATTGTGTATGTTTATGTGCATGTATATGCATATCTGTATTTATATTAATACCTATATGTATATCTGTATTTGTATCTATGCCTGTGCCTGTGCCTATATATCTGTCTAAATATGTCTCATAATTTTGTAGCTATATAGATATAGATATATATATACGAAGAACAGCAAATAAATATACTTAGAGATACAGCGACACATACAGTGGGAGAAACACAAACAGACAAAGGCCGATGGAGACAACGACAGACACAGAGAAAGAGACAGACAGACATTAACTAACACGTCCCGCCACTTAAACTACAGAGAAAGGAAGAAGGCTATACCTGAGCGGAGAATCGAAGGTATACACAGAGGGACAGCCATGCAAAGAGTATGAACGAGGCTGACAGACACAAAGACGAAGATGAATGCCATCATAAACGGTTAACTAATTGTTCTAAAGATGAGCGATTAATTCCATCATCTGATCCACTGCATCCCTCGCTTCAGTCACCATCGAAGACGCGAAATATACGACGAGGGCTTTTCTTCAACTCGTTTTTATAACCTCAATCCGACATCATTACATAAAAACATGTATACATAAATATATATATATATTATATGCATGTTTGTGAATATAAAGCACTTCTTTTTTTGTCGCACAGCCTACATATATTTGACTATTTTATGCCTGTGTACTAGTAATTGTAGATGTAACCTAACTATGAATAGGAAGGCTGAGGTTATATCGCATATGCAATATGTGTATCTGTATATAGATGTAGATATATGTATGTAATATATATGTATATATATGGAGGTCACTTAGAACTGTCTATTTCGTAGGTAATCTGTGTAAGTGTTGTATACTTATTATGTTGAATCGATTTCTGTTTTATGTACTGTATATGTATACCGTTGAAATCGTATTGCCAAAGTTTCCATGTGCCTCCAAGTACACATATTGTTATATACTCTGTCGGTGGATGCTCTTGCTTTCAAATACACATTTCAAATTTATCAATTGTGAATGTATGTTATTGCATATTGCATATATATACACCTATGTATAGGCTGACACTTGCGCCGCACTGGATGAAGTCAGCGAATAACTGAATATGTACAGCGCCCTCTTTTCGGCCTCGGCCGTACTACAGCACTGTATAAATCGTCCTATGATGATTATTATTACTATTATTATTATTATTATTTAGAGTGGAGAACTGTGTATATCTATATCTGATTAATACTTTCTTATAGGCCTACATACGCTTAGATTAGAGATCTAGGGTAGAATATGTTGCCATATCATTTTGTCAGACTGACGCTATCTCAGTATATCTATGCGTACGCATAGAATTACTGGGACATATCTATGAGATCTAGTGTGATTGTCATATCAGGTCAGGCCAAATGTTTCTCTTTGCTAAACAGCGCTTCTGAGACCCTGGAAACCGCTGTGCGAATGATGCATACGTACAGAATGTATCGCACTGGAATAAAGTAGCAGTAGTAGCAGTTTCCATTGTTTAACGACATCTTATGGAATCATAGGCTGTTGACGTCGACTGGAAGAGATTTGTAAAGTTCTCACTGTAAATAGTGAAGTAAAGTGAATCGTGCAACTTGCATTCGTTTTAGAACTCAGGCCTAAATAACAATCCCTCAGAATGAATTGCCATGAGCGTGCACGCAAATTAACAAGATCAATTGGCAATTTGATGCCAATTATTGTATGTCACATACTTTAGTATATAGGCGTCTTGTACATATGGGACGTAATAAGTTGGATGCCTGGGATCTACAGAAATTTCATGGAGACATGTGGCTATGAGATTCGTCAAGATGCCATCGAAATATACATCATAGCACACTGGCGGAAAAGAACTGATTAAAATGAGAAAATTCCTGTAGATTTCTTGTTATAGTTTTCGAAAGTGATCACGAAAACACCAAAATAGAAGCCGAACTGTCAATAAGCTTGAGATTTGTAGGTTGACGAGGACTGTACAAATTACTCTTCTTCTTATCTCTATTTCCGCTTCAATCCCGAACACCACCAACCGTGGCGGCCATGCCGTCTCTCTGCCTGACCATTGAATCGTGACCAGGAATCGAAAACCTTTTGCCCATCGATTTGGCTTTGACGGAGCGCATGTGAAAAAGCTGGTCCCTGAGATGTGGCTTTCGTTGAGCGCTCTAGAAATCTCGAGATTACGATTACGATTACGACCCCATGCGGTGATGCTAATGTCTTGAAAGTGTTGTATTGTTGACCGGACCTGTAAGCTTCAAACGATCTGAATAATGACAAATTTGTCACAGTTAATTATAGATGTTTCGAATGATTCAGTATCTGTACAGTGTAATGCAATGCATACCATTGTATAATAAAGAAAGGGAAGGATAGTCATCTCCAGTTACGACGCGTCGTGTGAAGATGTTGTAGCATTCAAAATAACTTACGAAAACCTACATAGCGGAATCTGTCGAATTTGTTTTCTTTCAGAGATGATTGTCCCTTAAGTCTCTGCGGTTGCTACAGGGACTTGTGCGAAAGAAACACTCATATCAAAGTGCTCAAGTGCTGCTCCGGTTACCGGTGTTATTGTAGCTTCTGGTACAAAAACTGCGACTGCCGAAGGACGTCATTTACCCGCAAATAAGACAGAGGAACTCTGTCAGCATTGTCTCCACTCGTCTGGTCGTCATGACAATGGATTATACAGTCGTTGATACTCGGGTGAAGGGTCAACTTCATGGTGAAAGTGGTTAGAGTGGGAGCCTTGGTCAAGCGGAGGGTGGTCTCTGCCTTTCTTAACATTCCCTCTCTCATTTTTCATGTGGCTGCCTGATTGCCATGACTCTGCAAAAAATGATGGAAATTGCTTTGCTTTTGAACTTGGCTGCATATACTGTCTTCTTTACAATAAGTACAATACAATACAATGCAATACAATACAATCCAACGCAATGCAATACAATGCAATATAATACAATGCATGGCGTAACATTGCACGGCATTGCATTGCACTGCATGGCGCCGTACTACATAACACCAGATCACATTAAATTACCAGCCACCTGATCTTTTTGTATTTCGGGGATTTTACACCAAGCTTTAACCAAAGTTTTTTAGAATCATTTTCATATTTAATTTGCAATGCTAAAAACTCACAAATCCTGCATCATCTCTTGGGGCCCACTTTAACCACAGGGCAAGGTTTATTTCTGTATTTATATTTATATTTATATATATTTACAAGAAATATATTCGCATATAATTTTGTGATGCGCAGTGTTTGTTGGGAATGGCACGACTTCTTCTGAAAATGAATAAAAATTATTTATAAAACATGAAAAACATGAATAGTCTGTACAGAAAAGCAATCACTAGGTTGTTATATACGGCACCTTTATAACATACCTGTTATTAGGTATATAAAATACCTGTTATAAGACATCTTTATGACACACCTTTTATATGGTATCTATATAGCACACATGTTAAAAGGCAACTTCATGCACGCCATCTGTAACATACCTGTTATGCAGCATCTTTGTATCATACCTGTTCTACGACATTTGTACACCACAACTGTTAGGAGGCATCTTTATAACATACCTATTATTTGTGGTATGTACATGTTATATCCTGTGCATATTGTGCATATATGCATCCAGAGAAAAAAGACTTCGAACTAGTTACTTAAAAGCTAATGCAAAAACATAGATTTGAATTTCTGCAGAAACACACTGGATCTCAACACAAAGTGCCGTCGTTCTAAGGAATCGTTAACGTGTAAACAGTAATGTTGACTCTGTAGACATAGAGAAACCTCTTAAGAGGATTATACGGTTTATACATACTGAAGTCGTTTTAACACAGAGGAAAAATTCTCTCAACCACTTCAATCCATGGTTACTTCACGTCACGCCTCAGATAGCTTGACGACAAAACAATTACTGGACTGCGACTTATGACGTCAACAATGTCGAGTTGTATTCGCATGTATTGGACAAAGTCTCAAATTCATGGCACCCTACGCAAAAGCCTAATCCTCTGTGCTATTACGTGGAGATTTCGACGCATCAAAAGTTCTTCTTTTTAAACCCAGGCTTGTTGCTTCGTGCGTTTTTTCCCAAAAACTAGTCGTGGATAAATCAGTCTGTTTTGACGCTTTAAAAAGAATGAATGTTAAGCCAATTGTTTAGCCAAAACTGTTATTTACAATGTATGATTGGAGACTGAAATTAAGGCTGCTTATGAGGTCTATGGACTTGGAAGATTACTTTGATTCCTATTATTACAAAGTAATTTGAATTACGCTTTACAATATCCAGACAGTTTGACTTAGTTAATTAGGAATGTTATTTTAAATAAAGATAACAATTTGGATATTTTGAACATGGATAACGTTTTGGATATTTTGTTCAAGGGTAATATTCTGGATATTTCGTTGATTAGATTTAAAGTATATCATGAAACTGGAAATATTTCCGAAAAATACACCGTTTTGAAATTGTTGTAATAAATGTTTACCAAGTATTTGAATTAGCTAACGTATTTCGAAAAAAGAGCAGCATTATGAAGGCTACACGTTGTATTCCAAACTTCATGTTTTAGACTCGAATTAGGTACAAAGTCAATCATGCCACAGGTGACTTGATAACCTGTCAATCACGCCACAGGTGACCTGATACACCTGTAACAAAGTACCCAAAATCTTCCGACCCTTCCGAATGTATCTATTATCGAGAAACCTGAATTCAACATGCAAGATCTTCAACCTGAAAGATTTCTCTTGCACGAATTAAACACTGGCTAGCCCCTTACAAGGATCTAATATAGGCGTCAGGTGCTTGAAGATTGAATGCGGACGTGGGCAAAGAAATGGGTCCTGTTTCAAGGTCTGCATCTGCCTCTATCTGTGTAGGTCTGCATCTCTGTCTGTTCAGGACTGTATCACTATCTGTCTCGGTCTGTATCTCTCTGTCTGTCTTGGTCTGTATCTGTCTGTCGTTCGGTCTCATCACGTGGTCGTCTCCTCTCCCTTGAGGTTTGTTCGTTGTGAGAACAGTTTGGGTAGCAAAAGCATAACATTACCGATCTAAGACTTAACTTCTCGCCTGACACATCAGAAACTTCGTAACTGGGCTTAAGCATCGGCTTTAAGCCTTGTTTACCTCGGGATATGGGAACCAATATGTTGCGTCCAACAGAAGGCGTCCGTGCCATACAAACATTGGCCTTATGATTCCCGACTGATTCTGTCCAACGGGCTGTGATTCCGGAATGTAGCTTTGTCTAGAGACCACCATCCCCTAAATCTTCCTCAGAGGTCCTAAGAGGGGCTATACAAATTCTCAGATACATACATACACACATAGAATACAATAACAACTCTGTTTCCAGCGATATTCCAGATGATCTAAAAATACACCGGGCAATGCAAGTCTCCTAAGGCGAGAATCTACAAAAATGTACAGTTACAATTACAGTTACAATCACGATTACAACATTATGTATTGTTTTTCTTAAACCTGGCCATTGCTTCTAAAATTGTTGTCAGTCGTTAGCTGCTTCTCTGCCAATCAATCGTCTACGAGTGTGTCTCTTCTTGGACCAGCGGTTCTAAATGACCGAATTCAGTCTGTCAGTCTTACCTGATCTGAAGATTGATCATGCGGTTGTCGACCCAGTTGATAGAACCCTTCGTGATTTGGGGAAAGTTGCAAGCTACTTGATTAGAGGGCAGCCTTTAACAGCTCATTTACCTAATCAAATTCCTGATGCATCACGTGACAACGAAAGTTTATTTAAGAAGGAACTAAGATCAAGAAAGAAAGAAGGTAGCATTACCTAGTGTTTAGCAACATCTTATGTTTGTGAGAACCGTTTACATCGATTCTACTTTACCATATATTGCATTTTTTATTTTAAAGAATACAGACGGATGGAAGAAGGAATAAAGTCGGACAGAGAGGTGTCCTCAAAACTACCACGTGATATCTCCTAAGCCGCACCATCAGTGAGCCAGGCTTTGAAATCTTTTGCACAATTTATTTCGCCTCTCACGGAGCAGAATAATAACTCCGCTCCAATTGGTCCATTTTTTGGAATAGGTTACTTAAAATCTTGTCCAACATGACGGTCTATCGGTTATCGTACTCTTCATCGTAACCCCGAGATTTCTACAGCGGCCAACGAAAGCCACGTCACGGGGACCAGCATAATCACAGTCGCTCAGACAAGATAAAGTCGATAGGCTAGATCGGTTCGGTTCCAGGTCAAGATCCAAAAGTCAAGCGGAGAGACATCGTGGCAGCTAACTTGGGTGATGTTTGGGATTGGAGCGGAAATTGAGATAAGAGGAAGAAGGGAAAGAAGGTAACGCGTTTGGTCAATAATCACGCGATTGCAGTTTCGATCCCGTGTAACAACCCTGGGCAAGTTGTTTGTGCACACCATGCCTCTGTCACTAAGGAGTAAAATTTGATACCAGTATAAGCAAGTCATGCGATGCGCTAGCCCCGTGCCAGGACCTTGGGTATCGTTCATTGCTGATCTGAGGGCGTAAAAAAGGAAATCAGTGTCTCCCTTACGTTCTTTGTGGCATATGGGTACTTTAAAAACCCTAAAAATTACGATATGAGCTCCTTGGTCTTTCTTCGTCTCTTTTCCGTAAGTGCTTGAACCGTTTTGTTCCAAGTGGGTTTTGTGATGTTAGGTCGGGAGCTCCTCTGAAGAGTCTCTTTCCAAGGATGCTACATATGTTGCTACATACATGTGGGGCACGGTAGCCGATTGGTTAGAGCGCTCGGCTTGTAACTCGGACAAAACGGATTCGAGTCTTCCCTGAGACAGCTACTGTGTAGGAACCTTGAGCAAATACTTCACACACAATTGCTCAGAGCCATCGATTGATGTTTACCCATTAGGTGATGACGCTTAATGAATGCAGAAATAATAATGTTCGTGATTGTGATGAATAGTCAGATACATGTCAGATACAAGATCTATCATCCATCACAAAACTTACCGCAGTGTATTTGATACCGTAAGTAGACACTTTTCACAACATTCTGACAGACATCATCAACTGAAATCCACTGAGCTAGTTAACGCACTTATCGGTCGGATACAGTAGCAGTATGGATCGCTGGCGTTCTTCAGTGTATAACGGTTAGCGTTTTCTCAGTTGGGGTCATTGAGACTCACTGCCATCCAGCCGGCCGTGTGATTGGTCGTGACCTTCCACGTACTGTCACTGATGAAGTTCTTGCTGGATCCGAGAAGACCTCCGATCCAGGCCGTGTTGTCGATTCGGACGGCTATCACTTCAGCCATCGGCGGCATTGTTATATTATCCGATAAGAAAAAATTAGCACGATTGGGTGGATTAGTCAATTCGATGCCATCGATGTGCAACTGTTGAATGCCGTCGTCACCAGTGAGAGAGAAAACTACGAACATAGGATCAAAAGTTCTACAATAATAATAATAATAATAATAATTATAATAACAATAATAATAATAATAATAATAAACGAGAGCATTCTGGATCTATTTTTTATCCGGATAATTTTTTTATTTCCTGAGGATCATAGGTACTTCAGGGCAAAAAAATAATAACAACAATAACAACAACATTATTAATCATCATCGCATTCATAATAATGATGATGATGATAATAATAATAATAATAACAACGATAATAATAATAATAACAATAATAATAACAACAATAATAATAATAATTATTATTATTATTATTCATATATAATAGTAACAGTATATTAATAGTAAAAGCCAAGCAGGACTTTTTCTTCGTAGCTTTTTATAAGTCCATTGGGATCATAGGTACCTCGGGCAAAAAATAACTACTACTATAATATATATGCACAAGATAATTATATATATACATGAATTCAAGATGAATATAATTATATTATGTATATATCGGGTCAAATATAGGCTGAAACTGTATAATGCGTAATGGCACCTAAGCAAATGCAATACGAATAAATACACCCAACTACATATGTATGGGATCTGAGGAGGGTGGTGACCTCAAGGGTGGTGACCTCTGAGGTCATGCACAGATCGACATTGCCATGACTTTCCTTTTCACACGACCAGCCCGGGATTAGATCCCGGGTTGTCAAGTTGAAAAGCCGTCGCAATAACTCGCTAAGCCACCGTGTCACATCATAACTACATAAATACACGGCAGCCAGTCCTTCATTTACAATTGCTCAGCGCCATCGATTAATGCTTATTCAATAACTACTGTATGTTATTTGTATGTATGTATATATGATGTATCTATGATGTATGTATGATATATGTATGTTTGTATATATGTATTTGGGTAGGTATTATATATGAAGTATGTATCATGTTTCTATGATGTATGCATGATGTATGTATGTATGTTTAAGTGTGCATTTGTGTATGTATGTATGTGTGTGTACGTATCTGCGTATGCATGTATGGATGTAGTATTTATGTACGTATGTACTATATAGCGCATTTTAAGGGCATCACAAAAGCGCTGCATAAATGACTGCATACTTCATAACACGCATCCATCATAATTATAGAAAGATTGCTTAATCTGCAATCCTTTGAAAACACGTTCTCTTCGACTAAATTAATTTGTCCGGTTGTCCTACCTGAACCCCACGCTCTGAACTCTACTCGTTTTTGCTGTTATTATTATTATTTTCGTTATTATTATTATTTCCAATTGGTATGCACTGAGAAAGCGTGGGTGCAAAATCGGAAAAGATTTTTGATGGTTTTGGAAATATGAAACTTCGAAGATTGGATGACGACGAGTTGATGGTGAAGAATCCCGCCCAAAGGAGTTTGAAGGAGCCAGTAATGAGAAAAGGCATTAGATCTAACGTTTCTTTCGCCCTAAATAGGCCTATATCACGAGTGCGTTCCACAGGTAAGTCCTATTTTTAGATCTACGTAGATATACATGCATGCGTTACCTTTTATCTATATATAGTCCTGCAATGGATAAACTGAAACTGTGCATTCTTGTCATCCGTAAGTCTGATTTAAGTATCGATATGGATTTCGATATTAGAATTATCAGCTGAGGAGATCTATGAGTATAGGGACAAAAGTTCTAAGTAGAAATTTGGGACAACTTAAATCTGTGCCAGTGCCGTAGTCGTGTAGTTCCAGTCCCAATCCTTGATGAAAGAGGAGGCCGACGTCAGCGGCCTTTCATGCCATAACATGTCCTTCAGCATTTGAACTTCATAGAATGAGGTATAGTCCGAACCATTGGATCGGCGGTTCCTTTGCCCCTACAAATTGCATTCAGTTCATACAGACCACAGTTTGAAGGACACATGAATATCAGTTGGTATTTATATGATTCTGTTGTGAGGTTGTTGGAGCCTTTCTGAAGGAATTCTATGGCTTTAACTGCTGTTAACCTCGAGTAGAGTTCAGAGCGTAGAGTTCAGGTAGGACAACCGGAAAAACTACTTTAGTCGAAGAAAACATGTTTTGAAAGGAATGCATATTAAACAATCTTTCTATAATTACGATGAATGCATGTTATGATGCATGAACTCATCCTACGTGGTGTCATGCGGTATCGTCTGTGTACTGGCACGAAAATGTGGTGTTTCTATAAAAGACCCGAGAGAACCAATGATTCCTCTGTTCAAAGCGACTAATGACAAACTGAGTTGATAGGCGACTTAATGGTTTAGGTACTGCTCTACCTGTTCACCGTTTCGTGTATGTTCCCGAGAACGGTTCAAAGGAACTTTCTTCGCAATATCGAGTTTGGAATTTAGAAGGTCTCGTTGGAAGTGAGGTTTTAAACCCTGTTGCACACTGTCCTTGAAGACTACTCCAGTGGGTGAAGTATTATCTATAGGTAAGACACTGTATCGGTTGTCTGACGAATTCTACTTGTTTACTGAGCATTTGTTGAGCTGCTCAGAACAGAATATTCTTGTTTCAAAACTAACTTCATGGATACAAAAAGCAGGAATTTCAGTGGCTTACATGCACGGATTAGTTTTTCTAATAACTGATTAGTTTAAACTAGTATTCTATTACCTTATTACCAAACTGCAAATTAGGTCTTGATAAAGATAACGACAATTGGATAAATGTTTGTATTCATACAGATTGTGCTTATTCGCGCAATCTTCATTACAGACATCATTATCGTCATCATCACCATCATACTTAATTAACAGACCAGATTTTAACCGAGGTAGAAATGATCAGGTATTAAAAAGATGTCTCGTTGAGCGCATTGTCGAAGAATAGAATTATTATCTTTACTCCTTCTATTATTGTTATTCCTATTATTATTATTATTATTATTATTATTAGTAGTAGTAGTAGTAGTAGTAGTTTTGCTATTGAAATTGTTATAACTATTATTATTGCTATTATTGCAATAACTAATGTGTGTATGTATGTGAGTATGGATATGTGTATGTAAGCCATGTATGATGCAATGTATGCATGTATGTATGTATTTATGTATGTATGCATGTGCGAATGTATGCGTGTATGTATGTTTGCATGCATGATGTATGTATCATGTTTCTATGATGTATGTATGTATGTATATATGTGTGTACGTATCTACGTATGTATGTATGTAGCATTGATGTATGTATGTAGTGCATAGCGCATTTTAAGTGATCCATAAAAGCGCTGCTTACATGACCACATACATCATAACATGCATACATCACAATTATAGACAGATAGCTCAATCTGCATTCCTTTCAAAACATGCTTTCTTCGACTAAATTAGTTTGTCCGGTTGTGCTACCTGAAATACACGCTCTGAACTCTACTCGTTGTTGCTAGTATTGTTATTATTTCCATTATTATTATTTCCAATTGGTGTGCACTGCGAAAGCGTGGGTGCAAGTCGAAAAAAAACATTTTTGATGGTTTTGGAGATATGAAACTTCAAAGATTGGATAACGACGAGTTGATGGTGAAGAATCCCCACAACAAGAACTTTGAAAAGCCAATGAACGAAAAAAGGCTTCAGATCTAACGGTTCTTTCGCTCTTAAAATATCACGAGTATGGATCCCACAGTTAATTCCTATTTCTAGATCTACGTAGATATACATGCATGCGATTCACTTTACCTCTATACAGCCTTGCAATGGATAAACTGAAACTGTTCATTCTTGTTATCATCCAGACCAAGTTAATTAACTATATGGGTTTCGTGATTAGAATTATCAGCTGAGCAGAATTATTAGTAGGGATGAAAGTTCTAAGTAGAATGATGGGGGAATTCCACCACTGATTTATTCGGATAGTGCCACTCCCAAACCCTGGATAAAAGAGGAGGCCGACGTCAACGGCCTTTGATGCCATAAGGTGTCCTTAAACATTGGAACTTAATACAATGGTGGATAGTCCGAACCAGTGGATTGGCGGTTACAGATCACAATTTGAAGGACAGATGAATGACGGGTCAAATGTCAGCGAACGAGATGAGTCAAGGTGGATGACTGGTGATTTATCCGCTAGTGACAACTATATATGCGTATGCTGTCGTGGATACCCTGAAGAAGTAGACAGGATGAGTTGTATCTATACAGGCTATGGCTAATATACGTAGGACTATACATGTAAACACAAGATCTGCATATGCTTATTAATCATATGTTATCCATATCAAGGCCGACAGAACCTATACAGATATAGAGAGAACGAGCGGAAATTATCAGAATCTGTGCTGGCAGTTATCCAAGTGGTAAGTGACATAAGTGCGACACGGTGGTCAATCGGCAACACGTTTGGTTAATGGTCGTGCGGTTGCGGGTTCGACTCCCTTTAACGACAATGAGGTCCGCGATATGCCGACGTTCGTCTTATTGGAGTGTCGACGGAGCCCTACATCAGCTGAACAAGTTGGCTACTTTGGATGCTACAGCCGATGAAGAGTACATTAAAAAGAATAGAATGCAACACAATCCATGAATCAATATGACATGCTGTGAAGATAAATACTCGGGTAAACATTAAACAGAATACAATACAATGCAATGAAATACAAAGCAAAGGAACACAATCCAAATACAAGAAACAGAATAGAATACAACAAAGTACAATATAATATAATACAGTACAATAAATAGATTAAATGCAGTAGAGTTTTTCTTTATAGGTCCGTTCGACCTTATTCGTGATTAGATGTTTTTATCGCAATGTGAACTTGCAGCCAGAAGAAAAATAACAAGAATAAGAAAACGTGGAAGACTTCAGTTGATTGATCGCATCAAAGATGAAGACGATCTGTCTTGGTTTCCTCGTCTGTATTCTGTCCGCAGAACTTTCTCGAGCGTTGAAATATCCCACAAAATGTAAGCACAGCATAGTTATTTATCTCTCTCTCTATCTCTCTATCTATCTGTCTGTCTGTCTGTCTGTCTGTATACTTACCTACTTACCTACCTACCTACCTACCTACCTACCTACCTACCTACCTACCTACCTACCTACCTACCTACCTACCTGCCTACCTGCCTACCTGCCTACCTGCCTACCTGCCTACCTGCCTACCTGCCTACCTGCCTACCTGCCTACCTGCCTACCTGCCTACCTGCCTACCTGCCTACCTGCCTACCTGCCTACCTGCCTACCTGCCTACCTGCCTACCTGCCTACCTGCCTACCTGCCTACCTGCCTACCTGCCTACCTGCCTACCTGCCTACCTGCCTACCTGCCTACCTGCCTACCTGCCTACCTGCCTACCTGCCTACCTGCCTACCTGCCTACCTGCCTACCTGCCTACCTGCCTACCTACCTACCTGCCTACCTACCTACCTACCTACCTACCTACCTACCTACCTACCTACCTACCTACCTACCTACCTACCTACCTACCTACCTACCTACCTACCTACCTACCTACCTACCTACCTACCTACCTACCTACCTACCTACCTACCTACCTACCTACCTACCTACCTACCTACCTACCTACCTACCTACCTACCTACCTACCTACCTACCTACCTACCTACCTACCTACCTACCTACCTACCTACCTACCTACCTACCTACCTACCTACCTACCTACCTACCTACCTACTTACCTACCTACCTACCTATCTATCTATCTATCTATCTGTCTATCTATCTCTTCCTATTTCTCAATCTCTCTTTGTCTTTCTCTCTCTCTCTCTGTCTATCTGTCTATCTTTCTCTGTGTCTGAATCTTTCTCTGTCTCTGTCTCTCTCTTTCTCTTGCTCATTGCTGCGTGTCTCGAAACTAAGAGTCGACAAATTTGTTTCCATTAGTTGCTGAACGTTCCTTTCTTGTTTCAATACATCATCATAATCCATAATCATAACTCATCGTCCAGCAGCGTGTCCACTTTAAGATCCTCTCCCTCATGCGCGATTGTGTTCTTGGCTCTGCTCCCCTTTACCTCATTGGCTTCTGCACTTTGGTCTCCTCGATGCCGGGCCGGAGCAACCTTCGCTCGGCCACCCAGGATCTCCTGTTTTTTCCCTCGCATGCGTACCGCTGCAGCCCAGTCCAGAAGCTTTGCCTACCTTGGTCCAACTTGTTGGAATCGTCTCCCTCGAGAATTGCGACTTGAGCTCCTTTCTCTCCCCCTCTCAGTGTTCCGCCGGCGCCTGAAGACTGTACTGTTCAACAGTGATTTTACTTTTTCGGGTCGGAAGCACCTCTGTTGAGTTTATCCTCTAAGAGGTGCTTTAAAAATCTCAAATTACAATTACAATTACAAATTCACGAACTCTGCGTCTAGCCAGAGGCTTTTTCCAAAGATGCCATTTGAAGAACCAAGCCCGATATAGCCAGAAGACAAGAGTACACGCATTACATTGTAAAGACCAGTTAGACACATATTTAAGTACGTTTATACGGGCAAATACAGTAGAGAATTAAATATCATCTTTGTTATTACAGAACGTCGATAAACAGAAACTACCGACCTACTTTTCTTTCTCGGTCTTTGAAACTCGATAAACTATTACGAGGGTCTGTTTCGCACGCGTGCCTTGATAGATGGACATCGAAGACCATCAATCGAGGCAGACGTGATAACGAGGTCTTCTACGACGTGCAGGAGGTCTATTATCCATAGAGCCAGGTTGAAGGCAATTGATGAATTTTAAAGTACCCTGATTGCGTCAGAGAACCGAGCTTGTTCCTCACAGCATGTGCGTTCGCCCAGATTTCAATCACTTTCATCCAAATGCCACAGTTTAGCCAGACAAAACTACTCGCGCGCACAACTTCCAATTCTAATACTCTCCTAAACAAGTTTAATGAGACGGGTCTCGTCCTAATCTGTTGCATTTCTCCGACTGCGTAGGCATTGCCACGCCTCTCTTTTGATCTCGCTAACTGAATGTATGTATGATTGAATTCGTTTGACAGATAACAATAATTCGGTCTACGACAGCGAGCAGAAATTAATCCTTGCCATAAGAAGTGCCCAAAGGTTCGTGGTCCGTCAGTGCAATCGTCCTGATTCTGTGTAAAAAAGATACAGCTGTCTCTCTGTCTCTCTGTCTGCCAACCTGCCTGCCTGCCTATATGTTTGCCTGTTTGTATATATGTTTTCCAGTCTCGCTTATATACTTCTACTTTTCGAAGAATTAATTTCTGACGTTATTTCAGGCCAACTTCTTACTCGTGACAGTTTAGTGCTCAGCGTATTTGAAGTTCAATCCAGAGGTCGGGTGTTTAGATCACAGCCAGGGCAGATAGACATTTCTCAACTTCTGCAGCACTTGTGCCCTCTAGCATCTCAGCTATAAAATGAATACGCTAATCGTACATTGTCGGCAGGAAGATCAGGAGGCACGGTAGAGGACTGGCTACCAGCCCTCGTATACCGAGGCTAAGCAAGTGAAGTCGTTAGCACTTCATACCCACGAGTGCTTCTCAAAGCTAGCTTAAGCTATTCTTCTTCTTTATCTATTCTACCCTTTCATCGTCGTCGTCGTCATTATCATCATCATCTTCTTCATTATCAACAGTATGAGCATTTTTTCTCTCTGCTTCTTCGGCCTCCTCGTCGTCGTCGTCGTCGTCGTCATCATCATCATCACCATCATCATTATCGTCAACTTGTTCTTTTGTTTCTTCATTCTCATCATCTTTTTCTTCTTTTCACTCTGATTTCGAATACTCCTCAGTCTTTTTCTTCCTAATATATCTCCATCTCTGATTGTCGACTTTCTTTAGACTTTGTTTCTACGTCTGTCTCTCACTCTGTCCCTCCCAATCTTCCCTATCAGATGCGCTGTCCTCCCTGGCTGTATATAAATTGATGATGCCTGTCAATGTGGCGTCTTGATGTATTGTCGTGCTAAGATCTATGTCTTTCTGTATAAGTGTGTGACGGAAGGCGATTTCTTGAAATCGAGGTCGATTTTCTTAGGATTGGTTTTGCTTATGACGTTGGCATCAAATTAGATCCGAAACGATGCTTGGAATTCTTGGTTGATGGTGGAAATATACTAATTCACGGGAAACCCAACTGACCCCAAATTCAGATATATCTATATTTATATCTCTATATCTAATTGTGTATGTATATGTGCATGTATATGCATATCTGTATTTATATTAATACCTATATGTATATCTGTATTTGTATCTATGCCTGTGCCTGTGCCTATATATCTGTCTAAATATGTCTCATAATTTTGTAGCTATATAGATATAGATATATATATACGAAGAACAGCAAATAAATATACTTAGAGATACAGCGACACATACAGTGGGAGAAACACAAACAGACAAAGGCCGATGGAGACAACGACAGACACAGAGAAAGAGACAGACAGACATTAACTAACACGTCCCGCCACTTAAACTACAGAGAAAGGAAGAAGGCTATACCTGAGCGGAGAATCGAAGGTATACACAGAGGGACAGCCATGCAAAGAGTATGAACGAGGCTGACAGACACAAAGACGAAGATGAATGCCATCATAAACGGTTAACTAATTGTTCTAAAGACGAGCGATTAATTCCATCATCTGATCCACTGCATCCCTCGCTTCAGTCACCATCGAAGACGCGAAATATACGACGAGGGCTTTTCTTCAACTCGTTTTTATAACCTCAATCCGACATCATTACATAAAAACATGTATATATAAATATATATAAATATTATATGCATGTTTGTGAGTATAAAGCACTTCTATTTTTGTCGCATAGCCTACATATATTAATGACTATTTTATGCCTGTGTACTAGTAATTGTAGATGTAACCTAACTATGAATAGGAAGGCTGAGGTTATATCGCATATGCAATATGTGTATCTGTATATAGATGTAGATATATGTATGCAATATATATGTATATATATGGAGGTCACTTAGAACTGTCTATTTCGTAGGTAATCTGTGTAAGTGTTGTATGCTTATTATGTTGAATCGATTTCTGTTTTATGTACTGTATATATATATGTATACCGTTGAAATCGTATTGCCAAAGTTTCCATGTGCCTCCAAGTACACATATTGTTATATACTCTGTCGGTGGATGCTCTTGCCTTCAAATACTCATTTCAAATTTATCAATTGTGAATGTATGTTATTGCATATTGCATATATATACATCTATGTATAGGCTGACACTTGCGCCGCACTGGATGAAGTCAGCGAATAACTGAATATGTACAGCGCCCTCTTTTCGGCCTCGGCCGTACTACAACACTGTATAAATCGTCCTATGATTATTATTATTATTATTAGTATTATTATTATTATTATTTTGAGTGGAGAACTGTGTATATCTATATCTGATTAATACTTTCTTATAGGCCTACATACGCTTAGATTAGAGATCTAGGGTAGAATATGTTGCCATATCAATTTGATAGCCTAACGCTATCTCAGTAGATCTATGCGTACGCATAGACCTACTGGGACATATCTATGAGATCTAGTGTGATTGTCATATCAGGTCAGGCCAAATGTTTCTCTTTGCTAAACAGCGCTTCTGAGACCCTGGAAACCGCTGTGCGAATGATGCATACGTACAGAATGTATCGCACTGGAATAAAGTAGCAGTAGTAGCAGTTTCCATTGTTTAACGACATCTTATGGAATCATAGGCTGTTGACGTCCATTGGAACAGATTTGTAAAGTTCTCACTGTAAATAGTGAAGTAAAGTGAATCGTGCAACTTGCATTCGTTTTAGAACTCAGGCCTAAATAACAACCCCTCAGAATGAATTGCCATGAGCGTGCACGCAAATTAACAAGATCAATTGGCGTTTTGATGCCAATTATTGTATGTCACATACTTTAGTATATAGGCGTCTTGTACATATCAGACGTAATAAGTTGGATGTCTGGGATCTACAGAATTCTTATGGAGACATGTGGCTATGAGATTCGTGAAGAAGCCATCAAAATATACTTCATAGCACACTGGCGGAAAAGAACTGATTAAAATGAGAAAATTACTGTAAATTTCTTGTTATAGTTTTCGAAAGTGATCACGAAAACACCAAAATAGAAGCCGAACTGTCAATAAGCTTGAGATTTGTAGGTTGACGAGGACTGTACAAATTACTCTTCTTCTTATCTCTATTTCCGCTTCAATCCCGAACACCACCAACCGTGGCGGCCATGCCGTCTCTCTGCCTGACCACTGAATCGTGACCAGGAATCGAAAACCTTTTGCCCATCGATTTGGTTTTGACGAAGCGCCTGTGAAAAAGCTGGTCCCTGACACGTGGCTTTCGCTGAGGGAATTCTTGAGATTACGATTACGACTCCATGCAGCGAAATTAATCTCTTTAAAGTGTTGTATTGTTGATATTACGTATAAGCTTCAAACGCTTTGCTTGTTAATGACAAACACGGCACAGTTAGATATAAGTGTTTCGACTGACATAATATCTGTAAAGTGTAACGCAATGCATTGCATGGTATTGTAAAGTAAGGGAAGGATAGTCATCTCCCGTTACGATGCGTCGAGTAATGATGTTGAAGGGTTCAAAATAACACCAAAACCTACATCGCGGAACTTGTCCAATCTGTTTTCCTTTAGAGCTGACCGGAACATCGAGTTCTGCGGCAGCTACAGGGACAGGTGCCAAAAAGACATTTATATCAAACTGCTCAAGTGCTGTTCCGGTTACCAGTGCTATTGTAGCTTCTGGTACAAAAACTGCGAATGCCGAACGACGTCCTTTACCCGCAAATAAGACAGAGGAACTCTGTCAGCATTGTCTCCACTCGTCTGGTCGTCATGACAATGGATTATACAGTCGTTGATACTCGGGTGAAGGGTCAACTTTATGGTGAAAGTGGTTAGAGTGGGAGCTTTGGTCAAGCGGAGGGTGGTCTCTGCCTTTCTTAACATTCCCTCTCTCATTTTTCATGTGGCTGCCTGATTGCCATGTCTCTGCAAAAAATGCTTGAAATTGCTTTGCTGTTGAACTTGGCTGCATATACTGTCTTCTTTACAATACAGTACAATACAATACAATGCAATGCAATACAATACAATTCAACACAATGCAATACAATGGAATATAATACAATGTATGGCATAACATTGCACGGCATTGCATTGCACTGCATGGCGCCGTACTACATAACACCAGATCACATTAAATTACCAGCCACCTGATCGTTTTGTATTTCGGGGATTTTACACCAAGCTTTAACCAACATTTTTAAAAATCATTTTCATATTTAATTTGCAATGCTAAAAACTCACAAATTCTGCATCATCTCTTGCAGCCCACTTTAACCACAGGGCAAGGTCTATTTATGTATTTATATATATATATTTACATATTTACAAGTAATATATTCGCATATAATTTTGTGATACGCAGTGTTTGATGTGAATGGCACGACTTCTTTTGAAAATGAATAAAAATTATTTATAAGACATGAAAAACATAAATAGTCTGTACATAAAAGCAATTCCTAGGCTGTTATATACGGCACCTTTATAACATACCTGTTATTAAGTATATAAAACACATGTTATAAGACATCTTTATGACACCTTTTATAAGGTATCTATATAGCACACATGTTAAAAGGCAACTTTATGCACGCCATCTGTAACATACCTGTTATGCAGCATCTTTGTATCATACCTGTTCTACGACATTTGTACAACACAACTGTTAGGAGGCATCTTTATAACATACCTATTATTTGTGGTATTTGCCTGTTGTACCCTGTGCATTTTGTGCATTTATGCATCTAGAACAAAAAAGACTTTTCGATCTAGTGACTTAAAAGCTAATGCAAAACCGTAGATTTAAATTTCTGCAGAAACCCACAGGATCTCAACGCAAAGTGCCGTCGTTCTAAGGAATCGTTAACGTGTAAACAGTAATGTTGACTCTGTAGACATAGAGAAACCTTTTAAGAGAATTATACGGTTTATACATACTGAAGTCGTTTTAGCACCGAGGAAAAATTCTCTCAACCACTTCAATCCATGGTTACTTCACGTCACGCCTCAGATAGCTTAACGACAAAACAATTACTGGACTGCGACTTATGACGTCAACAATGTCGAGTTGTATTCGCACGTATTGGACAAAGTCTCAAATTCATGACACCTTATGCAAAAGCCCAATCCTCTGTGCTATTAGGTGGAGATTTCGACGCAACAAAAATTCTTTTTTAACCCAGGCGTGTTGCTTCGTGCTTTTTTCCCAAAAACTAGTCGTGGATAAATCAGTCTGTTTTGACGCTTTAAAAAGAATGAATGTTAAGCCATTTTGCTTAACCGAAACTGTTATTTACAATGTATGATTGGAGACTGAAATTAAGGCTGCTTATGAGGTCTATGGACTTGGAAGATTACTTTGATTCCTATTATTACAAACTAATTTGAATTATACTTTCCAATATCCAGACAGTTTGACTTAGTTAATTAGGAATGTTATTTTAAATAAAGATAACAGTTTGGATATTTTGAACATGGATAACATTTTGGATATTTTGTTCAAGGGTAACATTTTGGATATTTCGTTGATTAGATTTAAAGTATATCATGAAACTGGAAAAACTTCCGAAAAATACACCGTTTTGAAATTGTTGTAATAAATGTTTACCAAGTATTTGAATTAGCTAACGTATTTCGAATAAAGAGCAGCATTATGAAGGCTACACGTTGTTTTTCAAACTTCATGTTTTAGTCTCGAATTAGGTACAAAGTCAGTCATGCCACAGGTGACTTGATAACCTGTCAATCACGCCACAGGTGACCTGATACACCTGTAACAAAGTACCCAAAATCTTCCGACCCTTCCGAATGTATCTATTATCGAGAAACCTGAATTCAACATGCAAGATCTTCAACCTGAAAGATTTCTCTTGCACGAATTAAACACTGGTTAGACCCTTACAAGGTTCTAATATAGGCGTCAGGCGCTTGAAGACTGAATGCGGACGTGGGCAAAGAAATGGGTTCTGTTTCAAGGTCTGCATCTGCCTCTATCTGTGTAGGTCTGCATCTCTGTCTGTTCAGGACTGTATCACTATCTGTCTCGGTCTGTATCTCTCTGTCTGTCTTGGTCTGTATCTGTCTGTCGTTCGGTCTCATCACGTGGTCGTCTCCTCTCCCTTGAGGTTTGTTCGTTGTGAGAACAGTTTGGGTAGCAAAAGCATAACATTACCGATCTAAGACTTAACTTCTCGCCTGACACATCAGAAACTTCGTAACTAGGCTTAAGCATCGGCTTTAAGCCTTGTTTACCTCGGGATATGGGAACCAATATGTTGCGTCTAACAGAAGGCGTCCGTGCCATACAAACATTGGCCTTATGATTCCCGACTGATTCTGTCCAACGGGCTGTGATTCCGGAATGTAGCTTTGTCTAGAGACCACCATCCCCTAAATCTTCCTCAGAGGTCCTAAGAGGGGCTATACAAATTCTCAGATACATACATACACACATAGAATACAATAACAACTCTGTTTCCAGCGATATTCCAGATGATCTAAAAATACACCGGGCAATGCAAGTCTCCTAAGGCGAGAATCTACAAAAATGTACAGTTACAATTACAGTTACAATCACGATTACAACATTATGTATTGTTTTTCTTAAACCTGGCCATTGCTTCTAAAATTGTTGTCAGTCGTTAGCTGCTTCTCTGCCAATCAATCGTCTACGAGTGTGTCTCTTCTTGGACCAGCGGTTCTAAATGACCGAATTCAGTCTGTCAGTCTTACCTGATCTGAAGATTGATCATGCGGTTGTCGACCCAGTTGATAGAACCCTTCGTGATTTGGGGAAAATTGCAAGCTACTTGATTAGAGGGCAGCCTTTAACAGCTCATTTACCTAATCAAATTCCTGATGCATCACGTGACAACGAAAGTTTATTTAAGAAGGAACTCAGATCAAGAAAGAAAGAAGGTAGCATTACCTAGTGTTTAGCAACATCTTATGTTTGTGAGAACCGTTTACATCGATTCTACTTTACCATATATTGCATTTTTTATTTTAAAGAATACAGACGGATGGAAGAAGGAATAAAGTCGGACAGAGAGGTGTCCTCAAAACTACCACGTGATATCTCCTAAGCCGCACCATCAGTGAGCCAGGCTTTGAAATCTTTTGCACAATTTATTTCGCCTCTCACGGAGCAGAATAATAACTCCGCTCCAATTGGTCCATTTTTTGGAATAGGTTACTTAAAATCTTGTCCAACATGACGGTCTATCGGTTATCGTACTCTTCATCGTAACCCCGAGATTTCTACAGCGGCCAACGAAAGCCACGTCACGGGGACCAGCATAATCACAGTCGCTCAGACAAGATAAAGTCGATAGGCTAGATCGGTTCGGTTCCAGGTCAAGATCCAAAAGTCAAGCGGAGAGACATCGTGGCAGCTAACTTGGGTGATGTTTGGGATTGGAGCGGAAATTGAGATAAGAGGAAGAAGGGAAAGAAGGTAACGCGTTTGGTCAATAATCACGCGATTGCAGTTTCGATCCCGTGTAACAACCCTGGGCAAGTTGTTTGTGCACACCATGCCTCTGTCACTAAGGAGTAAAATTTGATACCAGTATAAGCAAGTCATGCGATGCGCTAGCCCCGTGCCAGGACCTTGGGTATCGTTCATTGCTGATCTGAGGGCGTAAAAAAGGAAATCAGTGTCTCCCTTACGTTCTTCGTGGCATATGGGTACTTTAAAAACCCTAAAAATTACGATATGAGCTCCTTGGTCTTTCTTCGTCTCTTTTCCGTAAGTGCTTGAACCGTTTTGTTCCAAGTGGGTTTTGTGATGTTAGGTCGGGAGCTCCTCTGAAGAGTCTCTTTCCAAGGATGCTACATATGTTGCTACATACATGTGGGGCACGGTAGCCGATTGGTTAGAGCGCTCGGCTTGTAACTCGGACAAAACGGATTCGAGTCTTCCCTGAGACAGTTACTGTGTAGGAACCTTGAGCAAATACTTCACTCACAATTGCTCAGAGCCATCGATTGATGCTTACCCATTAGGTGATGACGCTTAATGAATGCAGAAATAATAATGTTCTTGATTGTGATGAATAGTCAGATACATGTCAGATACAAGATCTATCATCCATCACAAAACTTACCGCAGTGTATTTGATACCGTAAGTAGACACTTTTCACAACATTCTGACAGACATCATCAACTGAAATCCACTGAGCTAGTTAACGCACTTATCGGTCGGATACAGTAGCAGTATGGATCGCTGGCGTTCTTCAGTGTATAACGGTTAGCGTTTTCTCAGTTGGGGTCATTGAGACTCACTGCCATCCAGCCGGCCGTGTGATTGGTCGTGACCTTCCACGTACTGTCACTGATGAAGTTCTTGCTGGATCCGAGAAGACCTCCGATCCAGGCCGTGTTGTCGATTCGGACGGCTATCACTTCAGCCATCGGCGGCATTGTTATATTATCCGATAAGAAAAAATTAGCACGATTGGGTGGATTAGTCAATTCGATGCCATCGATGTGCAACTGTTGAATGCCGTCGTCACCAGTGAGAGAGAAAACTACGAACATAGGATCAAAAGTTCTACAATAATAATAATAATAATTATAATAACAATAATTATAATAATAATAATAAACGAGAGCATTCTGGATCTATTTTTTATCCGGATAATTTTTTTATTTCCTGAGGATCATAGGTACTTCAGGGCAAAAAAATGATAACAACAATAACAACAACATTATTAATCATCATCGCATTCATAATAATGATGATGATGATAATAATAATAATAATAATAATAATAATAATAACGATAATAATAATAATAACAATAATAATAACAACAACAACAGTAATAATAATAATAATAATTATTATTATTATTATTCATATATAATAGTAACAGTATAGTAATAGTAAAAGCCAAGCAGGACTTTTTTCTTCGTAGCTTTTTATAAGTCCATTGGGATCATAGGTACCTCGGGCAAAAAATAACTACTACTATAATATATATGCACAAGATAATTATATATATACATGAATTCAAGATGAATATAATTATATTATGTATTTATCGGGTCAAATATAGGCTGAAACTGTATAATGCGTAATGGCACCTAAGCAAATGCAATACGAATAAATACACCCAACTACATATGTATGGGATCTGAGGAGGGTGGTGACCTCAAGGGTGGTGACCTCTGAGGTCATGCACAGATCGACATTGCCATGACTTTCCTTTTCACACGACCAGCCCGGGATTAGATCTCGGGTTGTCAAGTTGAAAAGCCGTCGCAATAACTCGCTAAGCCACCGTGTCACATCATAACTACATAAATACAGTATATACACATGTTTAGCACGGCAGCCAGTCCTTCATTTACAATTGCTCAGCGCCATCGATTAATGCTTATTCAATAACTACTGTATGTTATTTGTATGTATGTATATATGATGTATCTATGATGTATGTATGATGTATGTATGTTTGTATATATGTATTTGGGTAGGTATTATATATGAAGTATGTATCATGTTTCTATGATGTATGCATGATGTATGTATGTATGTTTAAGTGTGCATTTGTGTATGTATGTATGTGTGTGTACGTATCTACGTATGCATGTATGGATGTAGTATTTATGTACGTATGTACTATATAACCCATTTTAAGGGCATCACAAAAGCGCTGCATAAATGACTGCATACTTCATAACACGTATCCATCATAATTATAGAAAGATTGCTTAATCTGCAATCCTTTGAAAACACGTTCTCTTCGACTAAATTAATTTGTCCGTTTGTCCTACCTGAACCCCACGCTCTGAACTCTACTCGTTTTTGCTGTTATTATTATTATTTTCGTTATTATTATTATTTCCAATTGGTATGCACTGAGAAAGCGTGGGTGCAAAATCGGAAAAGATTTTTGATGGTTTTGGAAATATGAAACTTCGAAGATTGGATGACGGCGAGTTGATGGTGAAGAATCCCGCCCAAAAGAGTTTGAAGGAGCCAGTAATGAGAAAAGGCATTAGATCTAACGTTTCTTTCGCCCTAAATAGGCCTATATCACGAGTGCGTTCCACAGGTAATTCCTATTTTTAGATCTACGTAGATATACATGCATGCGTTACCTTTTATCTATATATAGTCCTGCAATGGATAAACTGAAACTGTGCATTCTTGTTATCCGTAAGTCTGATTTAATTATCGATATGGATTTCGATATTAGAATTATCAGCTGAGGAGATCTATGAGTATAGGGACAAAAGTTCTAAGTAGAAATTTGGGACAACTTAAATCTGTGCCAGTGCCGTAGTCGTGTAGTTCCAGTCCCAATCCTTGATGAAAGAGGAGGCCGACGTCAGCGGCCTTTCATGCCATAACATGTCCTTCAGCATTTGAACTTCGTTGAATGAGGTATAGTCCGAACCATTGGATCGGCGGTTCCTTTGCCCCTACAAATTGCATTCAGTTCATACAGACCACAGTTTGAAGGACACATGAATATCAGTTGGTATTTATATGATTCTGTTGTGAGGTTGTTGGAGCCTTTCTGAAGGAATTCTATGGCTTTAACTGCTGTTAACCTCGAGTAGAGTTCAGAGCGTAGAGTTCATGTAGGACAACCGGAAAAACTACTTTAGTCGAAGAAAACATGTTTTGAAAGAAATGCATATTAAACAATCTTTCTATAATTACGATGAATGCATGTTATGATGCATGAACTCATCCTACGTGGTGTCATGCGGTATCGTCTGTGTACTGGCACGAAAATGTGGTGTTTCTATAAAAGACCCGAGAGAACCAATGATTCCTCTGTTCAAAGCGACTAATGACAAACTGAGTTGATAGGCGACTTAATGGTTTAGGTACTGCTCTACCTGTTCACCGTTTCGTGTATGTTCCCGAGAACGGTTCAAAGGAACTTTCTTCGCAATATCGAGTTTGGAATTTAGAAGGTCTCGTTGGAAGTGAGGTTTTAAACCCTGTTGCACACTGTCCTTGAAGACTACTCCATTGGGTGAAGTATTATCTATAGGTAAGACACTGTATCGGTTGTCTGACGAATTCTACTGGTTTACTGAACATTTGTTGAGCTGCTCAGAACAGAATATTCTTGTTTCAAAACTAACTTCATGGATACAAAAAGCAGGAATTTCAGTGGCTTACATGCACGGATTAGTTTTTCTAATAACTGATTAGTTTAAACTAGTATTCTATTACCTTATTACCAAACTGCAAATTAGGTCTTGATAAAGATAACGACAATTGGATAAATGTTTGTATTCATACAGATTGTGCTTATTCGCGCAATCTTCATTAGAGACATCATTATCGTCATCATCACCATCATACTTAATTAACAGACCAGATTTTAACCGAGGTAGAAATGATCAGGTATTAAAAAGATGTCTCGTTGAGCGCATTGTCGAAGAATAGAATTATTATCTTTACTGCTTCTATTATTGTTATTCCTATTAATATTATTATTATTATTATTATTATTATTAGTAGTAGTAGTAGTAGTTTTGCTATTGAAATTGTTATAACTATTATTATTGCTATTATTGCAATAACTAATGTGTGTATGTATGTGAGTATGGATATGTGTATGTAAGCCATGTATGATGCAATGTATGCATGTATGTATGCATTTATGTATGTATGCATGTGCGAATGTATGCGTGTATGTATGTTTGTATGCATGATGTATGTATCATGTTTCTATGATGTATGTATGTATGTATATATGTGTGTACGTATCTACGTATGTATGTATGTAGCATTGATGTATGTATGTAGTGCATAGCGCATTTTAAGTGATCCATAAAAGCGCTGCTTACATGACCACATACATCATAACATGCATACATCACAATTATAGACAGATAGCTCAATCTGCATTCCTTTCAAAACATGCTTTCTTCGACTAAATTAGTTTGTCCGGTTGTGCTACCTGAAATACACGCTCTGAACTCTACTCGTTGTTGCTAGTATTGTTATTATTTCCATTATTATTATTTCCAATTGGTGTGCACTGCGAAAGCGTGGGTGCAAGTCGAAAAAAACATTTTTGATGGTTTTGGAAATATGAAACTTCAAAGATTGGATAACGACGAGTTGATGGTGAAGAATCCCCACAACAAGAACTTTGAAAAGCCAATGAACGAAAAAAGGCTTCAGATCTAACGGTTCTTTCGCTCTTAAAATATCACGAGTATGGATCCCACAGTTAATTCCTATTTCTAGATCTACGTAGATATACATGCATGCGATTCACTTTACCTCTATACAGCCTTGCAATGGATAAACTGAAACTGTTCATTCTTGTTATCATCCAGACCAAGTTAATTAACTATATGGGTTTCGTGATTAGAATTATCAGCTGAGCAGAATTATTAGTAGGGATGAAAGTTCTAAGTAGAATGATGGGGGAATTCCACCACTGATTTATTCGGATAGTGCCACTCCCAAACCCTGGATAAAAGAGGAGGCCGACGTCAACGGCCTTTGATGCCATAAGGTGTCCTTAAACATTGGAACTTAATACAATGGTGGATAGTCCGAACCAGTGGATTGGCGGTTACAGATCACAATTTGAAGGACAGATGAATGACGGGTCAAATGTCAGCGAACGAGATGAGTCAAGGTGGATGACTGGTGATTTATCCGCTAGTGACAACTATATATGCGTATGCTGTCGTGGATACCCTGAAGAAGTAGACAGGATGAGTTGTATCTATACAGGCTATGGCTAATATACGTAGGACTATACATGTAAACACAAGATCTGCATATGCTTATTAATCATATGTTATCCATATCAAGGCCGACAGAACCTATACAGATATAGAGAGAACGAGCGGAAATTATCAGAATCTGTGCTGGCAGTTATCCAAGTGGTAAGTGACATAAGTGCGACACGGTGGTCTATCGGCAACACGTTTGGTCAATGATCGTGCGGTTGCGGGTTCGACTCCCTGTAACGACAATGAGGCCCGCGATATGCCGACGTTCGTCTTATTGGAGTGTCGACGGAGCCCTACATCAGCTGAACAAGTTGGCAACTTTGGATGCTACAGCCGATGAAGAGTACATTAAAAAGAATAGAATGCAACACAATCCATGAATCAATATGACATGCTGTGAAGATAAATACTCGGGTAAACATTAAACAGAATACAATACAATGCAATGAAATACAAAGCAAAGGAACACAATCCAAATACAAGAAACAGAATAGAATACAACAAAGTACAATATAATATAATACAGTACAATAAATAGATTAAATGCAGTAGAGTTTTTCTTTATAGGTCCGTTCGACCTTATTCGTGATTAGATGTTTTTATCGCATTGTGAACTTGTAGCCAGAAGAAAAATAACAAGAATAAGAAAACGTGGAAGACTTCAGTTGATTGATCGCATCAAAGATGAAGACGATCTGTCTTGGTTTCCTCGTCTGTATTCTGTCCGCAGAACTTTCTCGAGCGTTGAAATATCCCACAAAATGTAAGCACAGCATAGTTATTTATCTCTCTCTCTATCTCTCTATCTATCTGTCTGTCTGTCTGTCTGTCTGTATACTTACCTACTTACCTACTTACCTACTTACCTACCTACCTACCTACCTACCTACCTACCTACCTACCTACCTACCTACCTACCTACCTACCTACCTACCTACCTACCTACCTACCTACCTACCTACCTACCTACCTACCTACCTACCTACCTACCTACCTACCTACCTACCTACCTACCTACCTACCTACCTACCTACCTACCTACCTACCTACCTACCTACCTACCTACCTACCTACCTACCTACCTACCTACCTACCTACCTACCTACCTACCTACCTACCTACCTACCTACCTACCTACCTACCTACCTACCTACCTACCTACCTACCTACCTACCTACCTACCTACCTACCTACCTACCTACCTACCTACCTACCTACCTACCTACCTACCTACCTACCTACCTACCTACCTACCTACCTACCTACCTACCTACCTACCTACCTACCTACCTACCTACCTACCTACCTACCTACCTACCTACCTACCTACCTACCTACTTACCTACCTACCTACCTATCTATCTATCTATCTATCTGTCTATCTATCTCTTCCTATTTCTCAATCTCTCTTTGTCTTTCTCTCTCTCTCTCTGTCTATCTGTCTATCTTTCTCTGTGTCTGAATCTTTCTCTGTCTCTGTCTCTCTCTTTCTCTTGCTCATTGCTGCGTGTCTCGAAACTAAGAGTCGACAAATTTGTTTCCATTAGTTGCTGAACGTTCCTTTCTTGTTTCAATACATCATCATAATCCATAATCATAACTCATCGTCCAGCAGCGTGTCCACTTTAAGATCCTCTCCCTCATGCGCGATTGTGTTCTTGGCTCTGCTCCCCTTTACCTCATTGGCTTCTGCACTTTGGTCTCCTCGATGCCGGGCCGGAGCAACCTTCGCTCGGCCACCCAGGATCTCCTGTTTTTTCCCTCGCATGCGTACCGCTGCAGCCCAGTCCAGAAGCTTTGCCTACCTTGGTCCAACTTGTTGGAATCGTCTCCCTCGAGAATTGCGACTTGAGCTCCTTTCTCTCCCCCTCTCAGTGTTCCGCCGGCGCCTGAAGACTGTACTGTTCAACAGTGATTTTACTTTTTCGGGTCGGAAGCACCTCTGTTGAGTTTATCCTCTAAGAGGTGCTTTAAAAATCTCAAATTACAATTACAATTACAAATTCACGAACTCTGCGTCTAGCCAGAGGCTTTTTCCAAAGATGCCATTTGAAGAACCAAGCCCGATATAGCCAGAAGACAAGAGTACACGCATTACATTGTAAAGACCAGTTAGACACATATTTAAGTACGTTTATACGGGCAAATACAGTAGAGAATTAAATATCATCTTTGTTATTACAGAACGTCGATAAACAGAAACTACCGACCTACTTTTCTTTCTCGGTCTTTGAAACTCGATAAACTATTACGAGGGTCTGTTTCGCACGCGTGCCTTGATAGATGGACATCGAAGACCATCAATCGAGGCAGACGTGATAACGAGGTCTTCTACGACGTGCAGGAGGTCTATTATCCATAGAGCCAGGTTGAAGGCAATTGATGAATTTTAAAGTACCCTGATTGCGTCAGAGAACCGAGCTTGTTCCTCACAGCATGTGCGTTCGCCCAGATTTCAATCACTTTCATCCAAATGCCACAGTTTAGCCAGACAAAACTACTCGCGCGCACAACTTCCAATTCTAATACTCTCCTAAACAAGTTTAATGAGACGGGTCTCGTCCTAATCTGTTGCATTTCTCCGACTGCGTAGGCATTGCCACGCCTCTCTTTTGATCTCGCTAACTGAATGTATGTATGATTGAATTCGTTTGACAGATAACAATAATTCGGTCTACGACAGCGAGCAGAAATTAATCCTTGCCATAAGAAGTGCCCAAAGGTTCGTGGTCCGTCAGTGCAATCGTCCTGATTCTGTGTAAAAAAGATACAGCTGTCTCTCTGTCTCTCTGTCTGCCAACCTGCCTGCATGCCTATATGTCTGCCTGTTTGTATATATGTTTTCCAGTCTCGCTTATATACTTCTACTTTTCGAAGAATTAATTTCTGACGTTATTTCAGGCCAACTTCTTACTCGTGACAGTTTAGTGCTCAGCGTATTTGAAGTTCAATCCAGAGGTCGGGTGTTTAGATCACAGCCAGGGCAGATAGACATTTCTCAACTTCTGCAGCACTTGTGCCCTCTAGCATCTCAGCTATAAAATGAATACGCTAATCGTACATTGTCGGCAGGAAGATCAGGAGACACGGTAGAGGACTGGCTACCAACCCTCGTATACCGAGGCTATGCAAGTGAAGTCGTTCGCACTTCATACCCACGAGTGCTTCTCAACGCTAGCTTAAGCTATTCTTCTTCTTTATCTATTCGTCCCTTTCATCGTCGTCGTCGTCATTATCATCATCATCGTCTTCATTGTCAACAGTATGAGCATCTTTTTTTCCTCTTCGGCCTCCTCCTCCTCCTCGTCGTGATCATCATCATCATCTTCATTATCTCATCTTGTTCTTTTGTTTCTTCATTCTCATCATCTTCTTTTTCTTCTTTTCACTCTGATTTCGAATATTCTTCAGTCTTTTTCTTCCTAATATGGCTCCATCTCTGATTGTCGACTTTCTTTAGACTTTGTTTCTACGTCTGTCTCTCACTCTGTCCATCCCAATCTTCCCTATCAGATGCGCTGTCCTCCCTGGCTGTATATAAATTGATGATGCCTGTCAATGTGGCGTCTTGATGTATTGTCGTGCTAAGATCTATGTCTTTCTGTATAAGTGTGTGACTGGAGACTCACAAGGCGATTTCTTGAAATCGAGGTCGATTTTCTTCGGATTGGCTTTGCTTATAACGTTGGCATCTAATTAGATCCGAAACGATGCTTGGAATTCTTGGTTGATGGTGGAAATGTACTAATTCACGGGAAACCCAACTGACCCCAAATTCAGATATATCTATATTTATATCTCTATATCTAATTGTGTATGTTTATGTGCATGTATATGCATATCTGTATTTATATCTATACCTATATGTATATCTGTATTTGTATCTATGCCTGTGCCTGTGCCTATATATCTGTCTAAATATGTCTCATAATTTTGTAGCTATATAGATATAGATATATATATACGAAGAACAGCAAATAAATATACTTAGAGGTACAGCGACACATACAGTGGGAGAAACACAAACAGACAAAGGCCGATGGAGACAACGACAGACACAGAGAAAGAGACAGACAGACATTAACTAACACGTCCCGCCACTTAAACTACAGAGAAAGGAAGAAGGCTATACCTGAGCGGAGAATCGAAGGTATACACAGAGGGACAGCCATGCAAAGAGTATGAACGAGGCTGACAGACACAAAGACGAAGATGAATGCCATCATAAACGGTTAACTAATTGTTCTAAAGATGAGCGATTAATTCCATCATCTGATCCACTGCATCCCTCGCTTCAGTCACCATCGAAGACGCGAAATATACGACGAGGGCTTTTCTTCAACTCGTTTTTATAACCTCAATCCGACATCATTACATAAAAACATGTATATATAAATATATATAAATATTATATGCATGTTTGTGAGTATAAAGCACTTCTATTTTTGTCGCATAGCCTACATATATTAATGACTATTTTATGCCTGTGTACTAGTAATTGTAGATGTAACCTAACTATGAATAGGAAGGCTGAGGTTATATCGCATATGCAATATGTGTATCTGTATATAGATGTAGATATATGTATGTAATATATATGTATATATATATGGAGGTCACTTAGAACTGTCTATTTCGTAGGTAATCTGTGTAAGTGTTGTATACTTATTATGTTGAATCGATTTCTGTTTTATGTACTGTATATATATATGTATACCGTTGAAATCGTATTGCCAAAGTTTCCATGTGCCTCCAAGTACACATATTGTTATATACTCTGTCGGTGGATGCTCTTGCCTTCAAATACTCATTTCAAATTTATCAATTGTGAATGTATGTTATTGCATATTGCATATATATACATCTATGTATAGGCTGACACTTGCGCCGCACTGGATGAAGTCAGCGAATAACTGAATATGTAAAGCGCCCTCTTTTCGGCCTCGGCCGTACTACAACACTGTATAAATCGTCCTATGATTATTATTATTATTAGTAGTATTATTATTATTATTATTTTGAGTGGAGAACTGTGTATATCTATATCTGATTAATACTTTCTTATAGGCCTACATACGCTTAGATTAGAGATCTAGGGTAGAATATGTTGCCATATCAATTTGATAGCCTAACGCTATCTCAGTAGATCTATGCGTACGCATAGACCTACTGGGACATATCTATGAGATCTAGTGTGATTGTCATATCAGGTCAGGCCAAATGTTTCTCTTTGCTAAACAGCGCTTCTGAGACCCTGGAAACCGCTGTGCGAATGATGCATACGTACAGAATGTATCGCACTGGAATAAAGTAGCAGTAGTAGCAGTTTCCATTGTTTAACGACATCTTATGGAATCATAGGCTGTTGACGTCCATTGGGAGAGATTTGTAAAGTTCTCACTGTAAATAGTGAAGTAAAGTGAATCGTGCAACTTGCATTCCTTTTAGAACTTAGGCCTAAATAACAACCCCTCAGAATGAATTGCCATGAGCGTGCACGCAAATTAACAAGATCAATTGGCGTTTTGATGCCAATTATTGTATGTCACATACTTTAGTATATAGGCGTCTTGTACATATGGGACGTAATAAGTTGGATGCCTGGGATCTACAGAATTCTTATGGAGACATGTGGCTATGAGATTCGTGAAGAAGCCATCAAAATATACATCATAGCACACTGGCGGAAAAGAACTGATTAAAATGAGAAAATTCCTGAAAATTTCTTGTTATAGTTTCGAAAGTGATCACGAAAACATCAAAATAGAAGCCGAACTGTCAATAAGCTTGAGATTTGTAGGTTGACGAGGACTGTACAAATTACCCTTCTTCTTATCTCTATTTCCGCTTCAATCCCGAACACCACCAACCGTGGCGGCCATGCCGTCTCTCTGCCTGACCACTGAATCGTGACCAGGAATCGAGAACCTTTTGCCCATCGATTTGGTTTTGACGAAGCGCCTGTGAAAAAGCTGGTCCCTGACACGTGGCTTTCGCTGAGGGAATTCTTGAGATTACGATTACGACTCCATGCAGCGAAATTAATCTCTTTAAAGTGTTGTATTGTTGATATTACGTATAAGCTTCAAACGCTTTGCTTGTTAATGACAAACACGGCACAGTTAGATATAAGTGTTTCGACTGACATAATATCTGTAAAGTGTAACGCAATGCATTGCATGGTATTGTAAAGTAAGGGAAGGATAGTCATCTCCCGTTACGATGCGTCGAGTAATGATGTTGAAGGGTTCAAAATAACTCAATAAAAACCTATATCGCGGAACTTGTCCAATCTGTTTTCCTTTAGAGCTGACTGGAACATCGAGTTATGCGGCAGCTACAGGGACAGGTGCCAAAAAGACACTCAAATCAAACTGCTCAAGTGCTGTTCCGGTTACCGGTGCTATTGTAGCTTCTGGTACAAAAACTGCGAATGCCGAACGACGTCCTTTACCCGCAAATAAGACAGAGGAACTCTGTCAGCATTGTCTCCACTCGTCTGGTCGTCATGACAATGGATTATACAGTCGTTGATACTCGGGTGAAGGGTCAACTTCATGGTGAAAGTGGTTAGAGTGGGAGCTTTGGTCAAGCGGAGGGTGGTCTCTGCCTTTCTTAACATTCCCTCTCTCATTTTTCATGTGGCTGCCTGATTGCCATGTCTCCGCAAAAAATGCTTGAAATTGCTTTGCTGTTGAACTTGGCTGCATGTACTGTCATCTTTACAATAAGCTCAATGCAATACAATGCAATACAATACAATGCAATACAATACAATACAATTCAACACAATGCAATACAATGGAATGTAATACAATGTATGGCATAACATTGCACGGCATTGTATTGCACTGCATGGCGCCGTACTACATAACACCAGATCACATTAAATTACCAGCCACCTGATCGTTTTGTATTTCAGGGATTTTACACCAAGCTTTAGCCAAAGTTTTTAAAAATCATTTTCATATTTAATTTGCAATGCTAAAAACTCTCAAATCCTGCATCATCTCTTGCAGCCCCTTTAACCACAGGGCAAGGTTTATTTATGTTTTTATATTTATATATATACATATTTACAAGTAATATATTCGCATATAATTTTGTGATGCGCAGCGTTTGATGTGAATGGCACGACTTCTTTTGAAAATGAATAAAAATTATTTATAAGACATGAAAAACATGAATAGTCTGTTCATAAAAGCAATTCCTAGGCTGTTATATACGGCACCTTTATAACATACCTGTTATTAGGTATATAAAACACTTGTTATAAGACATCTTTATGACACACCTTTTATAAGGTATCTACATGTATATATAGCACACATGTTAAAAGCAACTTTATGCACGCCATCTGTAACATACCTGTTATACAACAACTTTGTATCATACCTGTTCTACGACATTTGTACAACACAACTGTTAGGAGGCATCTTTATAACATACCTATTATTTATGGTATGTGCATGTTATACCCTGTGAATATTGTGCATTTATGCATCTAGAACAAAAAGACTTTTCGATCTAGTGACTTAAAAGCTAATGCAAAAACATAGATTTGAATTTCTGCAGAAACACACTGGATCTCAGCACAATGTGCTGTAGTTCTAAACAACAGTTAACGTGTAAACAGTAATGTTGACTCTGTAGACATAGAGAAACCTTTTAAGAGGATTATACGGTTTATACATACTGAAGTCGTTTTAACACAGAGGAAAAATTCTCTCAACCACTTCAATCCATGGTTACTTCACGTCACGCCTCAGATAACTTAACGACAAAACAATTACTGGACTGCGACTTATGGCATCCACAATGTCGAGTTGTATTCGTGTGCATTGGACAAAGTCTCAAATTCATGGCACCCTATGCAAAAGCCCAATCCTCTGTGCTATTAGGTGGAGATTTCGACGCATCAAAAGTTCTTTTTTAACCCAGGCTTGTTGCTTCGTGCGTTTTTTTCCAAAAACTAGTCGTGGATAAATCAGTCTGTTTTGACGCTTTAAAAAGAATGAATGTTAAGCCAATTGTTTAGCCAAAACTGTTATTTACAATGTATGATTGGAGACTGAAATTAAGGCTGCTTTTGAGGTCTATGGACTTGGAAGATTACTTTGATTTCTATTATTTGCAAAGTAATTTGAATTACGCTTTACAATATCCAGACAGTTTGACTTAGTTAATTAGGAATGTTATTTTAAATAAAAATAACAGTTTGGATATTTTGAACATGGATAACATTTTGGATATTTTGTTCAAGAGTAATATTTTGGATATTTCGTTGATTAGATTTAAAGTATATCATGAAACTGGAAAAATTTCCGAAAAATACACCGTTTTGAAATTGTTGTAATAAATGTTTACCAAGTATTTGAATTAGCTAACGTATTTCGAATAAAGAGCAGCATTACGAAGGTTACACGTTGTATTCCAAACTTCATGTTTTAGACTCGAATTAGGTACAAAGTCAATCATGCCACAGGTGACTTGATAACCTGTCAATCACGCCACAGGTGACCTGATACACCTGTAACAAAGTACCCAAATTCATCCGACCCTTCCGAATGTATCTATTATCGAGAAACCTGAATTCAACATGCAAGATCTTCAACCTGAAAGATTTCTCTTGCACGAATTAAACACTGGTTAGACCCTTACAAGGATCTAATATAGGCGTCAGGTGCTTGAAGATTGAATGCGGACGTGGGCAAAGAAATGGGTTCTGTTTCAAGGTCTGCATCTGTCTCTATCTGTGTAGGTCTGCATCTCTGTCTGTTCAGGACTGTATCTCTATCTGTCTCGGTCTGTATCTCTCTGTCTGTCTTGGTCTGTATCCGTCTGTCGTTCGGTCTCATCACGTGTTCGTCTCCTCTCCCTTGAGGTTTGTTCATTGTGAGAACAGTTTGGGTAGCAAAAGCATAACATTACCGATCTAAGACTTAACTTCTCGCCTGACACACCAGAAACTTCGTAACTAGGCTTAAGCATCGGCTTTAAGCCTTGTTTACCTCGGGATATGGGAACCAATATGTTGCGTCTAACAGAAGGCGTCCGTGCCATACAACATTGGCCTTATGATTCCCGACTGATTCTGTCCAACGGGCTGTGATTCCGGAATTTAGCTTTGTCTAGAGACCACCATCCCCTAAATCTTCCTCAGAGGTCCTAAGAGGGGCTATACAAATTCTCAGATACATACATACACACTCACTTACGTAAATACACATAGAATACAATACCAACTCTGTTTCCAGCGATATTCCAGATGATCTAATAATGCACCGGGCAATGCAAGTCTCCTAAGGCGAGAATCTACAAAAATGTACAGTTACAATTACAGTTACAATATCACGATTACAACATTATGTATTGTTTTTCTGAAACCCGGCCATTGCTTCTAAAATTGTTCAGTCGTTAGCTGCTTCTCTGCCAATCAATCGTCTACGAGCGTGTCTCTTCTTGGAACCAGCGGTTCTAAATGACCGAATTCAGTCTGTCAGTCTTACCTGATCTGAAGATTGATCATGCGGTTGTCGACCCAGTTGATAGATCCCTTCATGAGTTGGGGAACGTTGTAAGCTATTTGATTAGAGGGCAGCCTTTAACAGCTAATTTACCTAATCAAATTCCTGATGCATCACGCGACAACGAAAGCTTATTTAAGAAGGAACTCAGATCAAGAAAGAAAGAAGGTAGCATTACCTAGTGTTTAGCAACATCTTATGTTTGTGAGAACCGTTTACATCGATTCTACTTTACCACATATTGCATTTTTTATTATAAAGAATGCAGACGGATGGAAGAAGGAATAAAGTCGGACAGAGAGCTGTCCTCAAAACTACCACGTGATATCTTCTAAGCCGCACCACCAGTGAGCCAGGCTTTGACTTCCTTTGCACAATTTTTCTCGCCTTTCACGGAGCAGAATAATAACTCCGCTCCAATTGGTCCATTTTTTGGAATAGGTTACCTAAAAACTTGTCCAACATGATGGTCTATCGGTAATCGTACTCTTCATCGTAACCCCGAGATTTCTACAGCGCCCAACGAAAGCCACGTCACGGGGACCAGCATAATCACAGTCGCTCAGACAAGATAAAATCGATAGGCAAGATCGGTTCGGTTCTAGGTCAGGTTCCAAAAGTCAAACGGAGAGACATCGTGGCAGCTAACTTGGGTGATGTTTTTTAATTGGAGCGGAAATTGAGATAAGAGGAAGAAGGGAAAGAAGGTAACGCGTTTGGTCAATAATCACGCGGTTGCAGTTTCGATCCCGTGTAACAACCCTGGGCAAGTTGTTTGTGCACACCATGCCTCTGTCACTAAGGAGTAAAATTTGATACCAGTATAAGCAAGTCCTGCGATGCGCTAGCCCCGTGCCAGGACCTTGGGTATCGTCCATTGCTGATCTGAGGGCGTAAAAAAGGAAATCAGTGTCTCCCTTACGTTCCTCGTGGCATATGGGTACTTTAAAAACCCTAAAAATTACGATATGAGCTCCTTGGTCTTTCTTCGTCTCTTTTCCGTAAGTGCTTGAACCGTTTTGTTCGAAGTGGGTTTTGTGATGTTAGGTCGGGAGCTCCTCTGAAGAGTCTCTTTCCAAGGGTGCTACATATGTTGCTACATACATGTGGGGCACGGTAGCCGATTGGTTAGAGCGCTCGGCTTGTAACTCGGACAAAACGGATTCGAGTCTTCCCTGAGACAGCTACTGTGTAGGAACCTTGAGCAAATACTTCACACACAATTGCTCAGAGCCATCGATTGATGTTTACCCATTAGGTGATGACGCTTAATGAATGCAGAAATAATAATGTTCGTGATTGTGATGAATAGTCAGATACATGTCAGATACAAGATCTATCATCCATCACAAAACTTACCGCAGTGTATTTGATACCGTAAGTAGACACTTTTCACAACATTCTGACAGACATCATCAACTGAAATCCACTGAGCTAGTTAACGCACTTATCGGTCGGATACAGTAGCAGTATGGATCGCTGGCGTTCTTCAGTGTATAACGGTTAGCGTTTTCTCCGTTGGGGTCATTGAGACTCACTGCCATCCAGCCGGCCGTGTGATTGGTCGTGACCTTCCACGTACTGTCACTGATGAAGTTCTTGCTGGATCCGAGAAGACCTCCGATCCAGGCCGTGTTGTCGATTCGGACGGCTATCACTTCAGCCATCGGCGGCATTGTTATATTATCCGATAAGAAAAAATTAGCACGATTGGGTGGATTAGTCAATTCGATGCCATCGATGTGCAACTGTTGAATGCCGTCGTCACCAGTGAGAGAGAAAACTACGAACATGGGATCAAAAGTTCTACAATAATAATAATAATAATAATTATAATAACAATAATAATAATAATAATAAACGAGAGCATTCTGGATCTATTTTTTATCCGGATAATTTTTTTATTTCCTGGGGATCATAAGTACCTCAGGGCAAAAAATAATAACAATAATAACAACAACATTATTAATCATCATCGCATTCATAATAATGATGATGATGATAATAATAATAATAATAACGATAATAATAATAATAACAATAATAATAACAACAACAACAGTAATAATAATAATAATAATTATTATTATTATTATTCATATATAATAGTAACAGTATAGTAATAGTAAAAGCCAAGCAGGACTTTTTTCTTCGTAGCTTTTTATAAGTCCATTGGGATCATAGGTACCTCGGGCAAAAAATAACTACTTCTATAATATATATGCACAAGATAATTATATATATACATGAATTCAAGATGAATATAATTATATTATGTATTTATCGGGTCAAATATAGGCTGAAACTGTATAATGCGTAATGGCACCTAAGCAAATGCAATACGAATAAATACACCCAACTACATATGTATGGGATCTGAGGAGGGTGGTGACCTCAAGGGTGGTGACCTCTGAGGTCATGCACAGATCGACATTGCCATGACTTTCCTCTTCACACGACCAGCCCGGGATTAGATCCCGGGTTGTCAAGTTGAAAAGCCGTCGCAATAACTCGCTAAGCCACCGTGTCACATCATAACTACATAAATACAGTATATACACATGTTTAGCACGGCAGCCAGTCCTTCATTTACAATTGCTCAGCGCCATCGATTAATGCTTATTCAATAACTACTGTATGTTATTTGTATGTATGTATATATGATGTATCTATGATGTATGTATGATGTATGTATGTTTGTATATATGTATTTATGTAGGTATTATATATGAAGTATGTATCATGTTTCTATGATGTATGCATGATGTATGTATGTATGTTTAAGTGTGCATTTGTGTATGTATGTATGTGTGTGTACGTATCTACGTATGCATGTATGGATGTAGTATTTATGTACGTATGTACTATATAGCGCATTTTAAGGGCATCACAAAAGCGCTGCATAATGACTGCATACTTCATAACACGCATCCATCATAATTATAGAAAGATTGCTTAATCTGCAATCCTTTGAAAACACGTTCTCTTCGACTAAATTAATTTGTCCGTTTGTCCTACCTGAACCCCACGCTCTGAACTCTACTCGTTTTTGCTGTTATTATTATTATTTTCGTTATTATTATTATTTCCAATTGGTATGCACTGAGAAAGCGTGGGTGCAAAATCGGAAAAGATTTTTGATGGTTTTGGAAATATGAAACTTCGAAGATTGGATGACGACGAGTTGATGGTGAAGAATCCCGCCCAAAAGAGTTTGAAGGAGCCAGTAATGAGAAAAGGCATTAGATCTAACGGTTCTTTCGCCCTAAATAGGCCTATATCACGAGTGCGTTCCACAGGTAATTCCTATTTTTAGATCTACGTAGATATACATGCATGCGTTACCTTTTATCTATATATAGTCCTGCAATGGATAAACTGAAACTGTGCATTCTTGTTATCCGTAAGTCTGATTTAATTATCGATATGGATTTCGATATTAGAATTATCAGCTGAGGAGATCTATGAGTATAGGGACAAAAGTTCTAAGTAGAAATTTGGGACAACTTAAATCTGTGCCAGTGCCGTAGTCGTGTAGTTCCAGTCCCAATCCTTGATGAAAGAGGAGGCCGACGTCAGCGGCCTTTCATGCCATAACATGTCCTTAAGCATTTGAACTTCGTTGAATGAGGTATAGTCCGAACCATTGGATCGGCGGTTCCTTTGCCCCTACAAATTGCATTCAGTTCATACAGACCACAGTTTGAAGGACACATGAATATCAGTTGGTATTTATATGATTCTGTTGTGAGGTTGTTGGAGCCTTTCTGAAGGAATTCTATGGCTTTAACTGCTGTTAAGCCTCGAGTAGAGTTCAGAGCGTAGAGTTCATGTAGGACAACCGGAAAAACTACTTTAGTCGAAGAAAACATGTTTTGAAAGGAATGCATATTAAACAATCTTTCTATAATTACGATGAATGCATGTTATGATGCATGAACTCATCCTACGTGGTGTCATGCAGTGTCGTCTGTGTACTGGCACGAAAATGTGGTGTTTCTATAAAAGACCCGAGAGAACCAATGATTCCTCTGTTCAAAGCTATTAATGACAAACTGAGTTGATAGGCGACTTAATAGTTTAGGTACTGCTCTACCTGTTCACCGTTTCGTGTATGTTCCCGAGAACGGTTCAAAGGAACTTTCTCCGCAATATCGAGTTTGGAATTTAGAAGGTCTCGTTGGAAGTGAGGTTTTAAACCCTGTTGCACACTGTCCTTGAAGACTACTCCATTGGGTGAAGTATTATCTATAGGTAAGACACTGTATCGGTTGTCTGACGAATTCTACTGGTTTACTGAACATTTGTTGAGCTGCTCAGAACAGAATATTCTTGTTTCAAAACTAACTTCATGGATACAAAAAGCAGGAATTTCAGTGGCTTACATGCACGGATTAGTTTTTCTAATAACTGATTAGTTTAAAGTAGTATTTTATTACCTTATTACCAAACTGCAAATTAGGTCTTGATAAAGATAACGACAATTGGATAAATGTTTGTATTCATACAGATTGTGCTTATTCGCGCAATCTTCATTACAGACATCATTATCGTCATCATCACCATCATACTTAATTAACAGACCAGATTTTAACCGAGGTAGAAATGATCAGGTATTAAAAAGATGTCTCGTTGAGCGCATTGTCGAAGAATAGAATTATTATCTTTACTGCTTCTATTATTGTTATTCCTATTAATATTATTATTATTATTATTATTATTATTATTATTAGTAGTAGTAGTAGTAGTAGTAGTAGTTTTGCTATTGAAATTGTTATAACTATTATTATTGCTATTATTGCAATAACTAATGTGTGTATGTATGTGAGTATGGATATGTGTATGTAAGCCATGTATGATGCAATGTATGCATGTATGTATGTATTTATGTATGTATGCATGTGCGAATGTATGCGTGTATGTATGTTTGTATGCATGATGTATGTATCATGTTTCTATGATGTATGTATGTATGTATATATGTGTGTACGTATCTACGTATGTATGTATGCAGCATTGATGTATGTATGTAGTGCATAGCGCATTTTAAGTGATCCATAAAAGCGCTGCTTACATGACAACATACATCATAACATGCATACATCACAATTATAGACAGATTGCTTAATCTGCATTCCTTTCAAAACATGCTTTCTTCGACTAAATTAGTTTGTCCGGTTGTGCTACCTGAAATACACGCTCTGAACTCTACTCGTTGTTGCTAGTATTGTTATTATTTCCATTATTATTATTTCCAATTGGTGTGCACTGCGAAAGCGTGGGTGCAAGTCGAAAAAAACATTTTTGATGGTTTTGGAAATATGAAACTTCAAAGATTGGATAACGACGAGTTGATGGTGAAGAATCCCCACAACAAGAACTTTGAAGAAGCCAATGAACGAAAAAAGGCTTCAGATCTAACGGTTCTTTCGCTCTTAAAATATCACGAGTATGGATCCCACAGTTAATTCCTATTTCTAGATCTACGTAGATATACATGCATGCGATTCACTTTACCTCTATACAGCCTTGCAATGGATAAACTGAAACTGTTCATTCTTGTTATCATCCAGACCAAGTTAATTAGCTATATGGGTTTCGTGATTAGAATTATCAGCTGAGCAGAATTATTAGTAGGGATGAAAGTTCTAAGTAGAATGATGGGGGAATTCCACCACTGATTTATTCGGATAGTGCCACTCCCAAACCCTGGATAAAAGAGTAGGCCGACGTCAACGGCCTTTGATGCCATAAGGTGTCCTTAAACATTGGAACTTAATACAATGGTGGATAGTCCGAACCAGTGCATGGATTGGCGGTTACAGATCACAATTTGAAGGACAGATGAATGACGGGTCAAATGTCAGCGAACGAGATGAGTCAAGGTGGATGACTGGTGATTTAGCAACTAGTGACAACTATATATGCGTAGGTTGTCGCGGATACGCTGAAGGAGTAGTCAGGATGAGTTGTATCTATACAGGCTATGGCTAATATACGTAGGACTATACATGTAAACACAAGATATGCATATGCTTATAAATCATATGTTACCCATATCAAGGCCGACAGAACCTATACAGATATAGAGAGAACGAGCAGAAATTATCAGAGTCTGTGCTGGCAGTTATCCAAGTGGTAAGTGACATAAGTGCGACACGGTGGTCTATCGGCAACACGTTTGGTCAATGATCGTGCGGTTGCGGGTTCGACTCCCTGTAACGACAATGAGGCCCGCGATATGCCGACGTTCGTCTTATAGGAGTGTCGACGGAGCCCTACATCAGCTGAACAAGTTGGCTACTTTGGATGCTACAGCCGATGAAGAGTACATTAAAAAGAATAGAATGCAACACAATCAATGAATCAGTATCACATGCTGTGAAGATAAATACTCGGGTAAACATTAAACAGAATACAATACAATGCAATGAAATACAAAGCAAAGGAACACAATCCAAATACAAGAAACAGAATAGAATAGAATACAGTACAATAAATAGTTTAAATGCAGTAGAGTTTTTCTTTATAGGTCCGTTCGACCTTATTTGTGATTAGATGTTTTTATCGCAATGTGAACTTGTAGATAGAAGAAGAATAATAAGAAGAATAACAGGTGATCGACGACAGTTGATCGATAGTAACAAAGATGAAGACGATCTGCCTTGGTTTCCTCGTCTGTATTCTGTCCGCAGAACTCTCTCGAGCGTTGGAATATCCCAAAAAATGTAAGCACAGCATAGTTATTTATCTCTCTCTCTGTCTCTATCTATCTGTCTGTCTGTCTGTCTGTCTGTATACCTACCTACTTACCTACCTACCTACCTACCTACCTACCTACCTACCTACCTACCTACCTACCTACCTACCTACCTACCTACCTACCTACCTACCTACCTACCTACCTACCTGTCTGTCTGTCTGTCTGTCTGTCTGTCTATCTATCTATCTATTTATCTATCTATCTGTCTGTCTATCTGTCTATCTGTCTATCTATCTCTTCCTCTTTCTCAATCTCTCTTTGTCTTTCTCTCTCTCTCTTTCTGTCTGTCTATCTGTCTATCTTTCTCTGTGTCTGAATCTTTCTCAGTCTCTGTCTCTCTCTTTCTCTTGCTCATTGCTGCTTGTCTCGAAACTAAGAGTCGACAAATTTGTTTCCATTAGTTGCTGAACGTTCCTTTCTTGTTTCAATACATCATCATAATCCATAATCATAATTCATCATCGTCGTCGTTGTCATCGACATCATTATTGTTTTCATCATTACGATCATCATCGTATTCGTCATCATAATCACCAAACGCGGGCACCAGCCTATTCATCTATTCCAGCAGCTTGTCCACTTTAAGATCCTCTCCCTCATGCGCAATTGTGTTCTTGGCTCTGCTCCCCTTTACCTCATTGACTTCTGCACTTTGGTCTCCTCGTTGCGGGCCGTTGCAACCTTCGCTCGGCCACCCAGGATCTCCTGTTTTTTCCCTCGCATGCGTACCGCTGCAGCCCAGTCCAGAAGCTTTGCCTACGATGGTCCCACTTGCTGGAATCGTCTCCCTCGAGAATTGCGACTTGAGCTCCTTTCTCTTCCCTCTCAGTGTTCCGCAGGCGCCTGAAGACTGTACTGTTCAACAGTGATTTTACTTTTTCGGGTCGGAAGCACCTCTGTTGAGTTTATCCTCTAAGAGGCGCTTTAAAAATCTCAAATTACAATTACAAATTCACGAACCCTGCGTCTAGCCAGAGGCTTTTTCCAAAGATGCCATTCGAAGAACCAAGCTCGCTAGCCAGAAGACAAGATTACACGCGATACATTATATAGACCACATACATATATATTTATACATGTTTATACGAGCAAATACAACAAAGGATTAACGAATTAACGATCATCTTTGTTACGACTCAACGTCACTAAACAGAAACTAATAACCTTCTTTTCTATCAAAGTCGATTAACTATTACAAGGGTCTGTTTCGCGCGCCTGACTTAACAGACGAACATCGAAGACCACCTATCCAGGCAGACGTGATAACGAGATCCCATACGATGTGCAGGATGGCTATTATCCATAGATCCAAGTTGAAGGCAATTGATGAATTTTAAAGTGCTCTGATTGCGTCAGAGCGCCGAGCATGTTCCTCGCAGCGCATGCGTTAGACTTGATTTCAATCACTCTCATCCTGATTGGACACTCTAACCAGCCAAAAAGACGAGCGCACACAACTCCCAATTCTAATACTCTCCTAAGCAAGTTTAACGCGAAGCACCGACCGCGGGGCTCGTCCTAATCTGTTGCATTACCCTGAATGCGCAATCGTTGCCACGCCTCTCTTTCGATCTCGCTAGCTGAATGTATGTATGATTAATGTCATTTGACAGATAACAATAATTCGGTCAACAACGTCGTGGAGAAATTAATCCATGCCAAGGGAAGTGCCCAAAGGTTCGTTGTCTATCAGAGCAATCGTCCTGATTCTGTGTAAAAATAGATACAGCTGTCTACCTGTCTGCCTATCTGCCTTCCTGCCTGTCTGTCTTTTGGTCTTCCTGTCTGTGAAGAATTAAATTCTGACGTTATTTCAGGCCCATTTCTTACTCTGGGGTTCGTGATAGTTTAGTGCTCAGCGTGTTCGACTATCAATCCAGATTACGGGTGTTTAAATCACAGCCAGGGCCGATAGATATTTTTACATTTCTGCACTACTTGCGCCCTCTAGCAAATCAGCCATAAAATCAGTACGCTAATCGTACATTGACGGTACGTAGATCAGGCGGCATGGAAAAGTACTGGCTACCAGCCTTTTGTATACAGAGGTTAAGCAAGTGAAGTCGTTAGCGCTTCATACTCATGGCTGCCGGTCGGGGGTAATTTAAGGAACTGATGTTCTTCTTCTTCATCCGCGACCTCTGCTTCTTCATCATCACCTCCTTCTGCTTTATATATTCGCCTCTTTCATCGTCGTCGTCATCATCATCATTTTCTTCATCTTCGTAATGAGCCTCAGCATCTTCTTCTCACTCTTCTTTATCTTTTTCGGCTTTTCATAGTCGTCATCGCCGCAATCATCATCTTCATAATCATCATCATCGCCATCATCATCATCAGCGTCTTCTTCTTCATCATCTTCTTTTGCTTCATCATCGTCAACTCTTTCTCCTTTAACTATTCGTATTTTTCATCGTCGTCGTGGTCATCATTATCATCTTCTTCATCATCATCATCAGCATCAGCATCAGCATCTTCTTCTTCTACCTCTTTATCTTCTTCGTCTTTTTCATCGTTGTCGTCGTCATCGTCATTATCATCATAATCATCACCGTAACCATTATCATTTTCGTTATTCTTTTCTTCTTTTCCTTCTTCGTCCTCATCATCTTTTTTTTCTTCATTTTACTCTGATTTCGAATATTCCCTCGTCGTTTTCTTCCTAATCTACCTCCATCTCTGATTGCTGAACTTCTTTAGCCTTTACTACCACGTCTGTTTTCCTCTGTCTCTCACCGTCAAACCCAACCTTCTTCTCATGCAGACCACGATGTTTCCCTGGCTGTATATAAATTGATGACTCGTGTCAAGATGGCGTCATGATGTATTGTCGTGATAAGATGTATGCTTTTCTGTATAAATGTGTGACTCGAGGCACAGAAGGCGATTTCTGCAAATCGCGACCGATTCTCTTAGGATTGGCTTTGCTTATGACTTTGGCATCTAATTAGGTCGGAATTGATTCTTGGAATTCTTGGCTGATGGTCGAGATGTACTAATTCACAGAAAAACCAGTTGGCCCCAAATTCAGATATATCTATATTTGCATAGCTATATCTAATTTTATATGCAGACGTGCATGTATATGTATATCTGTATCAATGTCTACGTCTATGCCTTTATATCTATATCTGTATTTGTATCTATACCTATGCCCATGATTATGCATTTGCCTATGCCTATGCCTATATATATCTGTCTAAATACAGCTCACAATTATGTAGCTATTTAGATATATATTTTTATATGCAAACAATAGCATATAAATATACTTAGAGAGACAGCGACACATATAGTGGGAGAAACACAGACAGAGAAAAAGGCCGATGCAGACAACGACACAGAGAGAGAGAGAGAGAGAGAGGCAGACAGACATAAACTAACACGCCTCGTGACTTAAACTACAGAGGAAGGAAGAAGGCTAGACCTGAGCGGAGAATCGAAGGTACACAGAGGGACAGCCATGCACAGAATATGACCGAGGCTGACAGAGACAAAGACGAAGATGAATGCGATCATAAACGGTTAATTAATTCTTCCAAAGATGAGCGATTAATCCCTCAGCTGAGCCACGGCCGCTCTCGCTTGAGATCTCCATCGAAGACGCAAAATATACAGCGAGAGCTTTTCTTCAACTAGTTTTTACGACTTCGATCCGACATCAGCACATAAAGACATGTATTTTTATAACTATATATATATATTATATGCGTGTATATGAAGATAAAGTACTTATGTATTTGTCGCATAGCCTACATGTTTTTATAACTATTTTACGCACGTGTACTCATAATTGTAGATATTACCTATTATTATGTATAGGAAGGTTGAAGTTTTATATATACATGTAATATGTGTAATTGTGTATAGTTGTAGATATATGTCTATATACATAAAATATATCTATGGAAATCACTTAGAACTGTTTATTTCGTAGGCAATATGTGTATATGTTGCATATATGTAACACTGAAGCGATTTGTGTTTAATGTACTGTTTACATAGCGTTGAAACGTATTGCCAACGTTTCCATGCGCCTACAAATATATGCATATTTTTACACAAGCTGTCGGTGGATAAGCATGCTTTCAAATACACATTAAAAATATAATTATTATTATATGTATAGGCTGACACTTGCGCATGTGCAGCGCCCTCTTTTCGGCCTCGGCCGTACGACGGCGCTCTATAAATCGTCTTGTCATTATTAATTAGAGTGGAAAAACGTGTATATATATGCGCTTAAAATTTTTTTATATGCATACTTTGATTTGAGATGGACTTTATTTTAAATCTGTCGTTCAACTCGGACGACGTAGTAACCAACTGAGCAGAATATGTTGCCAAATCTATATGTGAGACTGACGCTGTCTCCTTAGATCTATGCATATTATTATTTCTGCATTTGTTAGGCGCCAATATCTAATGACTTAGCATCAACTGATGGCGCCGAACAATTGTGAGTTAAGGACTTGCTCAAGGTCTCTACACAGTAACCGTCTCTGGGAAGAGGCTCGAACCCGTACTCTCCGCGTTAAAAGCCGAGCTCTCTATCCAATATGCTACCGTGTCCCACATATGCGTTGGCAGAGGCAACGTGTAGCAGTTAACTATTTGTCAGACTGACGCTGTCTCAGTAGCTCTATTCGTAAGCATAGATCTACTGGACACATCTATGAGATCTCGAGCAATTGCCATATCAGGTCATGCAAAAAAATTCTCGTTCCTAACCTGCAGTGCTTTTGACACCTTGCAAACTGCTGTGTAAATGATGCGTACGTACAGAATGTATCTCATTGAAGTAAAGTAATAGTTTAACGACATCTTATGACCTCAAAGAGGTTGACATCGATTGGAAGAAATTTGTACAGAGAGGGCATGCATATAAACAAGATCAATCGGAAATTTGATGCCAATTATTGTATGTCACATACTTTAGTAAATAGCCGTCTTGGACACATGCGTCGTCATAAGTTGGATGTCTTGGATCTACAGAATTCTTATGAAGACCTGTGGCTATGAGATTCGTGAAGATGCCATCAAGATGCCATTTCAGCCAGTGCACACTGGCGGAAAAGGACTGGTTAAAATGAGAAAATTCCTGAAAACAGAAAACCTGGAGATTATTATAGTTTTCGAAAGTGGTTGAGAAAACACCAAAACAGAAGCCGATCTGTCATTAAGTTTAAGATTTGTACGTTGACGAGGACTGTGCTAATAACTCTTCTTCTTATCTCTATCTCCGTTGCAATCCCAAACAACACCCACCGTATCCGTCACGCTGTCTCTGTGTCTGAGCTTTGGATCTTGGTCTGGAATCGAACCCCTCTTGCCTATCGATTTGGTTTTGACAGAGCGTCTGTGAATAGACTGGTCCCCGTGACGTGGCTTTCGTTGGGCGCTGTAGAAATCTCGAGACTACCATTACGATTACGACCCGATGCAGTGAAGCTAATCTCTTGAAAGTGTTGTATTGTTGATATTACGTATAAGCTTCAAACGATCTGCACGTTAACGACAGATTTGGCACAGTTAATTATAGGTGTTTCAAATGATTTAATATCTGTACAGTGTAATGCAATGCATTGTGTTGTATTGCATTGTATTGTACCATATGGTATCATATGCGTTGTACTGTAATGTGCTGTATTGTATTATATTGCATTGTATTGTATTGCATTGCATAGTATTGTTTTGTACTGCATTGCATTGCATAGTATTGTATTGTGTTTATTATATCGTAATAATATGTATGAAATGTAACGCGATGCTTTGTTATACTATGCAATGCTTTGCAGAGTTATGCAGAGAAGTATACAATGCAATGCCAAGCAATTCGTCTACTTAGAATTGGTTAACATTAGAATGGCAGTTGTGATCATTTTAAAAGGCGCTGTCTAATTAGCCAGATACATACAGGTGACAGCTTACAGTGGGTTCTTTCAGCACTGTAATTCAGGAATATCGAGTCAGATGCGCCACACGTTGCATAAATCCATAAGGGTTTATGTAGCACCTCTCATGAATCATACGGTATCAAAAGGATCATCGGCAAGAAAACGTTGCTAATGTGGCTATTTATGACTAAAACGTTGCTAATGTAGGTTTAATGAACTATCAATGAACTATAACCTGGATAAATGAAAGATTCGATAATCTCCCAAAACGTTATATTACAAGTTGGTAATTAAGAAGTTTTTATTTCTGTGTATGTCAATATATGACGGTGAAATTTTAGTTATTTCTAATTGCTTTATAAAAGAAACGATGACATTTTCTAAAAATAATGACAGACATTCTTTGACAAGTACTTTATTTACTAAATCCATTTTCTGTAATGTCGTCAACGATCGCTGTAATCATATGATTACAATAAACCATTGAACTGTGTGTGTAATGTGACTAATTATGGCTGCACATAATGCCTTATAATGTAAGGGAAGGATAGGCATCACCAGTTAGGACGCGTCGTGTGATGATGTTGTAGGGTTTAAAATAACTCACGAAAACCTTCATCGCGGAATCTGTCCATTCTGTTTTCCTTTAGAACTAAACATATCCTCGATCACTGCGCCGGCTACCAAGACAGGTGCGTACGAAACGGAGATACTGACAACATAAATTTCATCTGCTGCTCCGCCTTCTCCTGCCATTGCAGGTGGTTCGGGTTGTATGGCTGCAAATGCGCCAGGAACAAAACTTAGCAGCAGATAAGACAGAGGGACTCCCTCCGCATTGTCTTCACTCGTCTGGTCGTCATGACAACGGACTATGCAGTGCGAAGGATCAACTTCATGGTGAAAGTGGTTAGAGTGGGAGCCTTGGTCAAGCAGAGGGTGGTCTCTGCTCTCTTATCATTCCCTTTCTTACTTATCATGTGGCTGCCTGACTGCCATGTCTCCGCAAAGCAAGCTTGAAATTGCTTTGCTGTTGAACTTGGCTGCTTATACCGTCTTCTTTACAATACAATACAATACATTTCAATACAATGCAATGCAATGTAATACAATACAATACAATGCAAAGAAATAAAATACAATACAATGCAATGCAATACAATACAATGCATGACATAACATTGCATTGCACTGCATGGCACTCTACAACATAACACTGGATCACATTAAATTATCAGCCACTTGATCGTTTTGTAATTAGGATATTTTACACCAAGCTTTCACCAACGTCTTTCCAAAAGTCATTTTCATATTTAATATGCAATACTAGAACTCACAAATCCTGCATCGTGTCTTGCAACCCAATTTAACCACAGGTTTATTTATGTTTATATTATGTATATATATATATTTACAAGTAATATATTCGCATTAAATTTTATGATGAGCAATGTTTGAAATGGTTGGCACCACTTCTTTTGAAAATAAATAAAAATTATTAACAGAACACGAAAAACATGAATAGTCTGAACATACTGACTACAGCGCAGACTTAAAAAGCAATTGCTAAATTGTATACGGCATAATTATAACTAACTCGGCGTCTACAATGTCGAGTTGTATTCGCTTGTATTGGACACATGTCTCAAATTCATGGCACCCTATGCAAAAGCCGTTTCCTATGTGCTATTGTATGGAGATCTCGACGCATCTAAGTTTCTTCTTTGAAGAAACAGCGAACACGAAATCTCTAATGTAGAGAAAAATCTTTGTACATTAACGGCAGTAAATAAATCCGATGTTCCTGTTCTCCAGAGTTTCATTTTTTCGCAGAAATGTCACAACGTGTATTATGGAGAACGAATCTTTTTACTATATACATGTATATATTACACTGGCCCCTATTGCCATTATCCCTGTTGCCAAAGTCTCCGTATATTGGCCTCGATTGCCACAAACAGTAGAAAACGGCACACATATTAGCCCCATAGATGAAAAAACTGTTGGGGGTAAGGCAAGGCGTATAGCTTCGTGCTTTTTTCCTAAAAACTAGTCCTCGATAAATAAGTTTTTTAAAAAGAACAAAAATTAAACCATTTTGCTTAAACAAAAATGTTATTTAGAGTTTAAATATGATTTCAGACGGAAATTAAGTCTCCTTATAAGGTTTATAGACTGGGAAGATTACTTTGATTTCTGCTATTACAAACGAATTTAATTTATGCTTTTCAATATGCAAACTGTGTGACATGGTTAATTAGGATGTTATTTTAAATATAGAAAACACTTTGAATATTTTTAGCATACACAACAATTTGGATATTTTGAACATGGATAACATTTTGGATATTTTGTTGATTAGTTTTAAAGTGTATCATAAAACTGGAAAAATTCTTACCAAATGGAACACAGTTTTGAAATTGTTGTAATAAATGTTTACCAAGTAGTTGAATTAGCTAACGTATTACGAATAAAGAGCAGCATTATTAAGGCTTCACGTCGTGTTACAAACTTCCAGTGTTAGAATCGACATAGGTACAAAGTCAATCATGCCATAGATGACTTGATGCACCTGCAACAAGGTACCCAAATTCATCAAACACCGCCGAATGTTCCTAATATCAAGAAACATGAATGCAGCATGCAAGCTCTTCAACATGAAAGCTTTTTCTTGCGTGACATGAACATTGGTCATCCTTTTACAAAGATCTAATTTAGGTGTCATGTGTTTGAAGACTGAATGCGGACACTTCCAATGAAACGGGTTCTGTTCCAAGGTCTGCATCTGCCTCTGTCTGTCTCAGTCTGTATCTCTTTGTATGTCTCTGTATCTATCTCTCTCTGTCTGTCTCTGTCTTTATCTCTCTATCTCTCTCGGTCTGCATATATCTGTCTGTCTCGGTCTGTATCTCTCTGTATGTCGAGAGCTTTTCTGCTTTTTCTCTCACCCATATGTACTGAAAGAAAGACTGTTTGTAAGCAATGCGCCGCCACATGGTGAGATTCTTAACCATCGACGCCTGTTTGAGTGGATGCCACGCCATTTAAGGTCCCCGTGTCCGGACCTTGGCAGCCAAAGACTTTTGCAGGGCGCAATATCAATAGACTATAGCGAAACGTTCTTAATCAAGAGGGCTTCTCTACATGTGTTAGATTAAATAATAGTCGAGGAAACGACAGAGTTAGTTGTTAAGTTGTGCATCATATTCTACATTTGCAATGATATGGTGATGTTTGGGTGTTATGGTCCATAACATCCAAACGTCGCCATATCATTGCTATCCTGAAATTAATCCAGTGGCTGAAAATTCTTAAACGCATTCATTATGAAGTTATTTCTCTTACTCTCTGCAATGCTCACAACCTACCTATCTTCGTAAACTCTTCATAATCCAATCACCCCGCTCTACCTGTTCATTATCTTACCTCACTCTTGCCCCTCCCTCAGTAACTACTCAAGTTCTCTATCCTAACCATATGCCACACAACACCTGGACTACGGAACGATCTTCCTCCTGAGTTTCGCAATTTCTCCTTTGCTGTATTCCATCCGTCGCTCACCCATAATCATCCGACTGAAGCTGTTCTGTTTACTACTCCACAGGCCTTTCGTTGAACACTATAAACCCCACCTTTTCAAGAAATCTTACCCTGATCCACCCAATGCGGCGCCATCTCATTTCTCTCTATCGAAACAGACGGACCTTAACGGCTCCTCGGTTCCCTTCTCTCTCTGGTCTTCTGGCAACCGGACTTGGTTCTTTACATGACATCTTTGGATAACCCTCTGACTCAGCGCTCGTGAATAAGCTGGTGTCCTGAGCTTAGCTATAGGGTAGCGCTTTAGAAATTTTCAAGATTACGACTACGATTGTGGGTCAAACGCATATTTATGCATGCATTATCTAAGCTCTTATGAAGCAACTTTTAGAACATCTATGAGTTTTAGAAACTATAATTATCTTTTCGGTAGAATGGTATTTACTTATTACTTTCTCACGGTACAATCACTTTATCGCTATAGTGATTGCCATTACTAAAGACGATAACGTGAATTTTATTAAGCTTTCTGCATTCACCAAAGACTCAAACAGCCTCTTTTCCTTTACGTCATTCGAATCTTCAAGTTGATCATTCTTTGCGTAGATCGAATTTTCTTCGCCTTTAATATTACAGAAAACGCAACGCATTTATTCATTCGTATGGCGTGTGCTTCATTGGACACCGCATTGGCAAGCACAATATCCCACTCGAAATTCACAAATTATCTGATGATCCAATCCACCTCGGCCACCCAGAATTAATCACCACCCACGCCCTTGTCAACCACCCTTCAGCAATTACACTGACTGAAATTCCACCGATCCAGATATCATAAGTTGTTCGCTTTAGATAAAACGTTTCTTTCATGTTTCAACTAAAATCACCATAAATGCAACTCGACTGTTTTTCTGCCTCTCTCTAACCTCCAGACAACTGGATCTCCTACTTCCCACGGTGTTTCTTCTCTTCTGCTTCCTCTGCCGTCTCTTCTTCCTCCATCTCTTTTCTCCCCCTCTTTCTCCTACTCTCGATCTTCCTCCTCCTACTTCTCATCCTATACTTCCTCCCCGACTCCTATTCATGTTTCTAATCCAATCTAATCTAAAGTCTTCTATAGCGCCGTTATCATAATGACCATAACGGTTATCATAATGATGGTCTTTTCAAGTCAAAATCACAATCCAAAATCATAATCATAATCTCTCTCTTCCACTTTCTTTCTCCTTCTTTTCTTCCTCCTCTTCTTCCTCTCCATTCATTTCCATCCTCCTCTTCTTGCTGCCTTCGCCCTTATCCTCCTGGTCATCCTCCTCTTCAACTGTCACCATCCCTGTAATGACATGCGCGAATTTGCTTGATGCAGGAGACACAACTAATATTGGACTTGCTCTTCACGAAGGGTGTTTATATCTGTTGATAAGCTCACATCATGCAGTTGATCCGTTGACGTATGCCTCTTCGTCGCTAAGCCCGAGCATTTGTATGATTGTATTTGTGTTTGTTTGTCTAAGTGTCTGTGTGCCTGTATTTGTACCCGCATGTCTGTCTGTGTATGTGTCTGTGTTTGTTGTGTGGAGATCTGCATGTACTGCATGTATTATTGTATGTATGGGTCTGTCTGCGTCTTTCTATGTGTCTATTTGTCTTTCCATTTGAATTCTGGGTCTGGTATTCCTGTGTAGTTGCTTATGTGTCTGTCTGCCTGTCTGTTTGACCGTGGAACAAACAAAATGGCTGTACACGCGACAGTTTCTACGAACTGTTGACCGATCTGCCGTTGATGGAGTTGCTGAATCTGTTTCACACCAGATGTGCGGAAGGTTACATCGAACTACTTTCAGGCGAATCACTTTATATTGCATTCAGCGGTTGTCAGTCATGCATTCCCAACGAGAGACAGAATTACAAGACTCATCAAATTAAAATGATTTGTAGCTTCTTAAAGAAATTTATTATGTGGTAAGCTTTCTAACACTTACATGTATGCTAGTTCTAAAGCACCATCTCGTCAAGATACTTCATCCGTGCCTAATTTGGCTTCATACAGATTCGCATACCGATCGTAACTACAGGGTATCCCAGGGATTTCTAACTCACATCGTTTGCGTATGAAACATATCAAATGTATTAAGATAGTGCCTAGAGAAGAAAAGGATTTCAGACAGCTCTTCAGATTGCACCCTAGAGAAACTACACGAAGTAATGCACTGTATTCCGCGCATTCTTATTTAAACATGAAACTCATACTGTACGTAACCTTTATGCATATCTCGTAACCGGATGTGAATAGATAAACTTCCTCCAGAATTGCGACAGTTTTCTGACCCATCATACAAACTCATCGATGCTCCACCGCTTGCAATTTCTGCCTTTCACTCAAAACTCAAAACATTCCTATTTCACAGGTCGTACCCTGGCACTCATTTTCCTCTTATCTCTCTCTCCTCTCCGACCCCAAACACCACCACCCCGTAGCTGCCACGCTGTCTCTTGGTCTGACTTTTGGATCTTGACCTGGAACCGAACCCTTCTGCCTATCGATTTTGTTTTGACTGAGCGCCTGTGAATAAGCTGGTCCCCGCGGCGCGGCCTTCGTTGGGCGCTGTAGAAATCTCGGAATTATGATTACGATTACGATTAGATCTTCGCATTGAGCATGCCTACATGCAAGAAAGAAAAGCCGAATGATTTTACGTAGAAATAAATTGTGATCACTGCTACAGAATGTGCTGCCCGAATAGGTTAGACATCCTTTCTTGTGAACTTCTGGTTGTTAGTCTGAATGCATGAGTTGTCTTCATGCTGTGGAGATTTTACCCAACTAGACTACGTGCTACGTGGAGTGCGGCACGGTGGTCTATCGGTAACGCGTTTGGTCAATGATCATGCGGTTGCGGGTTCGACTCCGTGTAACGACCCTGGGCAAGTTGTTTGCGCACACCGTGCCTCTGTCACTAAGGAGTAAAATTTGATACCTGTATAAGCAAGTCCTGCGATGCGCTAGTCCCGTGCCAGGACCTTGGGATTCGTCCACTGCCGGCTCAAGGGCCTAGAAAAGGAAATGAGCGCCTCCCCTACGTCCCACTTGTGGGATATGGGATACTTTACTTTACAACACTGCAAGAGACATCCGACCTTGACTAGTGTAAGCATCGGCTAAAGTTACACCTTCTTCCAATGACTCTATCCGACTGACGACGCTATGCATCACTCTTGAATGACGGTTCAAGGGGCGCCGTCTGAAAGTCCATAGAAGTATTAGTCTTGAAAAGATAATGACAGACTTATAATGTTGTTATGCGAAATATAAAATCAAATGACTTTCTTCAGATATTCGTTCTCTGTAAAACGTAATGGTACCTTACAACAGATACTAATGTCGCTGCAAAATTTACCAATATGATTTGTATAGCAATAAAGGAATGTAGATGTGGCATACAAGCAAACAGTTGTCTGGGTTTTTAAAGGAATGAGACAAGTGGTTTACAGCACAACTACTTGTCTCATTCCTTTAAAAGCCCAGACAACTACTTGTTTGTATGCCACATCCATATCCCTTTATTACTAGGTAAGTGAGAAGTGAGTTGCAGTAGTTAAGTCGGCTAGAAAGAGCATTAGCTTGTGAAACAATGACAGAGATCTGTTCTACATGTGGCCTGAACATCGCTAGAAAATGACTTGGTGGAATCAAACACCACGCCAGACTGCATGTGCATTTAGTAGGCCTCTACGGTTCATAAGTAAGCCACCCAAATAAGTTGGCCAATCAAATTCTTGGAGTTGTTGATCTGTGCCGAGCAGAAGGAATTCAGTTTTGAAAGGGTGTAGAAGTTTATCAATAGCCATCCAAGACTGAACATCACCAAAAACAGAAGCAATGGATTGGAGAGAGGGATTGGACGAGGAACTGTCAAATGAAAGCAATAGTTGGGTATCACCAGCACACAAAGCCGAAGGATTACAAGTCGGAACATTTTTACCAGATTGCAGTAAGGTAAGGCAGGATAGGATAAGCCAAGATAGGCATGATAAGATAAGGCAAGGTCCGCCAGTATGCAGGTATCTATACATTTATATAACGCTAAGCAAGATTTTCTTAGGTCATGACGCAATACATAATCACCCAACAGAAGACGACTTCTTGTTATTTAATTGGCTTTTATTTACACTAAGATCATGACAAATGCCCCGCTATTCTTCAAATGACCTTCGAGTTACTGCAGACCTAATACGTGCGCTAGTCACGTTCTGATATCACATCAACCACAGCTGTACAGACAAGATAATTGAGCAATTTCGAAATCAGTGTCACGCCCACTCCGTTCCCCTTGTTCGTCAATGTCCAGCAGATGTTCTCCGGGGTGGGGCAATCTTAGCTTGGGAAGGGTTGTTCAGAGAAGTGTTAGAACATTTCCAATGAATTAGGTGATTAGGTGCAGAGTAATCAGGTGGTCGGCGGTGAAGGGCGTATAATTTTATAGACCTGTGTAGACGAACACATTAGCCAATTACTTCACAATACAGGTCATTAGTGTAATATTTAACAGTCTATCCATCCACCTATTCATGTATACGTATTTAATTCATTTTTAATTTGTATACTGTAATTAGAAACCCATATAATGCCGCTTCAAGAGAAATTAATCAAACATATTTATCGATAAACATATATGAAATATAAAATGTATTTAAGACGTTTATTGTTTATTTACGATGACATGAGTCAGTAGTGACGTCAAAAGAAGTATTAATGTCAAACGTCTGTAGACGGACTGAGAATTACATGCGTGTCAACAAATGCATTACTTGCTTGCTTACTTACTTACTTACTTACTTACATGGTTTATATGAACGAAGCTTTTTGGCTAATCGACAGACATACAACTTGCGTATTATAGAATTTTGTGCATACATAACCATAAAACATAATGAATAATAACAAGGTATGTATAGATATTATATAAATATATTAAAGAGGGCGATGTATATATGTATATATGACACATTTGCATACACGAAAAGTACACATGAAGGTTATACCGCACATGACATAAGTATGCACTTTAAAATGTGACTCATTTGACTCAATGAACATTATTGAGTAGCCTCCAATACGATATTTATAAAACGTGTGTAGGTATGCATATAAATTAGTCATGTATGAACATCATGATATTACTTTCATGTATATTACATGCAAAACATCAAAAGCATTATTATGGGAAGAAATAAGACATAATCTGATTGAAGCTGCAAATCGCTGCCGGGCTGGCACGGTAGTCCGCCCATTTTAGAAGCGTCCCTCTCTTAAAAGCCCATTAAATCAGCCATTGCAGAGCATTCATTTATGAAGTACGGTAAGGAATTTTTGAGCCACGGTGTAGGCTGATAAATGCGTGTCGCGTGGGCGCCTGACAGCCAATCGGGACGACGGAAACACCGCTCAGCAACGCATTTCATAGGCTTGTCAGAAAATCTAATGTCGCTCATTTTATTAAACAAAGCCATCCTTTGTCGTGATGAGTCAGTGGTTTCGAGATCAAATAACAGTATTTACTAAACACAGAGGCCTAAGTTTAAATCAACAGTGCATTGAAATATATTCATGATTAGGCCTAGGCTTATGTCTGTGTTTGATGGTGTGTGGGCGCGTTTTTCCACGAACATGCATTTGGCCCAGTGATAATAAAAACACCTGTGATAACACCGGCAGTAATAATAAAAACAGCAACAAGAACTAGGCCTACTATTATTACGACTATAATTGTAATTGTTAATATTGTAATGGCAATTATAATCTAAAATTTATAAAGGGTCTCTTAGAGTAAGCTAAACAGAGGCGCTCCCAACCCGAACATGTAGAATCACTGTTAAACTGTACAGTCTTCAAGCGCTTGCAGAACCCTGAAATGGGGAGGGAGAGAACTACTATAACTATGAAAAGTAGCAGTGGATGGGCGGAGGAAGAAGAAAAGGAGTGGGGTAAGATTAAGGATAAAACAATGAAGAAGGAGGAGTAGGAGGAGGGGAGGAGGGAAAGAAGAACAAGAAGGAAAAGTAGAAGAAGTCGAATATATATGTACAACTCTATATTCTATGGTCTCTCTGACGGAACATTGTTTCCTCTGACTAGGATCAAGCACCAGGCTGTTCGACTCTGTCTTACTGAGACCATAACAAACCTGCTCTTTGTACTCTGCGCTATATAAGCCTACGATTCCTCGCTCAGTCGATGGACATATGGCGTATTAACAGATGAATTACTTACTTACTTACATACTTCCTTTCTTCCTACTTACTTCCTTCCTTACTTACTTCCTTACTTCCTTACTTACTTACTTACTGTCTTCCTTCATCTCAGCATATCCGCTTCAAGCTGGCACTCTTCATGCACAAAGAACATGCAAATCGTCTGCCGTCCTACTTATCATGCATGGTTACACACCGCAGCTCTTTTAAATTAAAGGGAGATCCTCTCTTCGTTTAGCATTCTTCTGGAAAGTAAGTTGTTCCCATGACCTATCAGAGGAAGGGACCAGTAGGACTCATATGGCCCAGGCCACCCATAGAGAAAAGGCCTAAGATTTAAAAAATGTTTGTATGTAATTATTATTAATATTTATATTTTGTTTTTGTACTATAATTCAAATGGGCTTATGATGTGCATGCGTCGAGATTGTGAGTCTCTGAAAGGCCCTGCATGGTTCTTCATGGCACACGTCTTGTCTGTGGCCAGCGTTTAATCACAGTTGCTGGTCCCTCCTTTGGAACTCGTCAATCGTAATCGTAGTCTCGAGATTTCTACAGCGCCCACTGAAAGCCACGTCACAGGGACCAGCTTATTCACAGGCGCTCAGTCAAAACAAAATCGATAGGCAAAAGTGTTCGGTTCCAGGTCAAGATCCTAGAGTCAGGCAGAGAGACAGCGTAGCAGCTGGGGTAGGTGACATTTGGGACTTGTGCGGAAAGAGGGATAAGAGGAAGAAGGGGAGTCAAGATGGGATCAGTGAAAGAGGAATGCTTTGAATTTTGAGTGAATAGCCAACGCAGAAATTGCAAACGGTGGTGCATAGGTAAGTTTTTATGATGTTCGTAATTGACTTACCAAGACTATCTATCACTCTTAACTGAAAACTTGCCTCTTCCAGTCTGTTTATGGTTGTTAATGTTTCGTGTTATACCCGGCTTCATTGTGCGCTTCTGAACTTTTAAAGGAGGGCATCTTCAAAATACAGTTGTGTTTTATTGTATTACAGAAATGTCAACTTAAACAACAACAATAAACTCCATATTACTGACTCTCCAGATATTTTTCCACCATTAAGCACCTGAAAAACTGAACGAACTAAAAATTTATCATAACGTACAGTGCCGGATTCAGCCATAGGTTTTCGGGGTTCGTCCGCGCCCCCGCTACTCTTGGTTATATTCCGGGTTATCTCCTCAGACCAGACCCATGAATGTGGCGCCCCCATGGAAATGCTCTTACCCCATGCAAGCAATCGTGGAGTCGCCACTGACAACGCAGTTTGATTTCATTATGACACCTTTGATGAATACAGACATGCTTTAATGCTGCATTCCAAACGCATCAGGCCATCCATCAGCCGAGTCCAGTCCGACCGCCTGAGTTCATTTAGTCCACTGCGCATGCCCACAGGCATGATCTATAAAAAGCAGAAGGACCGAAGTTTAATTCTAGCTCGCTGCTTTTGTTCAACTGCCAACGACAGAAATTCTTAAAAGGCGCCATATAAATAGCCAGACACATCATACGTACATACATTTATACATGCACGCATATATAATACATGCACTGTATGCCACCAGTTAAGTGACTTAAGTCTCACGCACGTACACCCCTTTGCATATAGTGGCGCTTAATAAGTGCAGAATTGCAAATACGCACACATACATATATATATATAACATTACATATATATATATCGTCCCAGAACATCAATGTGTTTGGCTACTGTCTTTCTGCTTTCGGAATACACGCATGGCTGGCTGCAGACGCTGCTGCTGGTTCAGTGTATGCACTGACCAAATCGCAGAAGCTCTATAAAACCTGCCCATTGACGCCTATATATGCATACCCATACGAGTCCGGTTTAGTCAGACTTTGCCATGCATATACACACATATAATGTGTATGACGCACCAATACTTCAGTGTTGTATATATATGTTTATAAAAGCTATTTAATTATATGCATGTTAGTTAATGACCAATCCAGTGACCAAAATAGTTTTCCCACATGCCTATATGGTTATTTACTTCAGACTGATGCATGGCCTATGACAAAACGTACATATATATAGTATATGCATAGGGTGTATTTATACGTCTGTCATAGGCTATATAGAGATATATCAAACAGATGCTTAAGCATGAGTGTGCGTGTGTGTATGTATTGTATATCGTTGTCAACATCCTACGCAACATTGACGGCATGCAGCGTCGTCTGTGTATTGGCACGGATGTGTGGTTGCCCTATAAAAGACCGGAGAGAACGGATGATTCCTCTGTTCGCAGCGATCAGTGACAAACTGAGTTGATAGGGGACTTAATGGCTTATCGGTAATTGTTGGCTACACGTTGAGACTTAAGGCTGTTATGCAGAGATAGGTGTTCGCCTTTTCTTAATTGTGTGTTCAGAGAAACTGTTCCAAGTGTTCGATTGTCTTCTCTGAGTTTTTGTTCGAGGTGTTCACACTTCTCAAAGTCTTCGCAGGAACCGTTCTATGTGTTCAACATTTCCTGTAGGTTCGTGAGAACGGTTCAAAGGAAGTTGCTCCACAATATCGAGTTTGGAATTTAGAAGGTCTTGTCGGAAGTGAGGTTTTGAGACTTCTGCTCAACACTGGCCTTGAAGACGACCCCATTGGGTGCAGTGTTATAGGTAAGACATTGTATCGGTTTAATTGTCTATTGACTTCTATTTGTTTACTGAACATTTGGTGAGCTCTTCAGAACAGAATATTCTCATTTCAAAACTAACTTCATGACTACAATTAGCAGGAATGTCAGCGTCTTACATGCACGGCTTAGAGTTCATAATAACTGATTCGTTTAAACTAGGATTTTATTACTATATTTACAGAGTTTAAATTAGGTCTAGACAATATGAAGAATATTCGAAGAAATCTTTGTATTCATATGGATTGTGCTTATTCGTGTAATCTTCATCATCATCATCATCATCATCATCATCATCATCATCATCATCATCATCATCACCACCACAACAAGAGCAACCATCATCATCGCCACCACCACCTCGACCAAAAACAACAACAACAACCACCACCACCATCACCAATTGCATTATTATAGTCACTATCATCATCATCATCATCATCATCATCATCATAATAATAATAATAATACTTAATTATCTCACAAGATATTAATCGAGGCAGAAAGGATCATTCAGGTTTTACAATGATGTCTCATTGAGCGCAATGTCGAAGAATATTATTATTATTATTATTATTATTAGTGTTACTACTATTATTGTTGTTGTAATTATTATTATTATTATTATTATTATTATTAGTATTATTGCTAGACGGCATGCACTGAGAAATCGTGGGTGCAAATCGGGAAACAGATTTTTGATGGTTTCGGAAATATGAAACTTCAAAGATTATATTAAGACGAGTTGATAGTGAAGAATCCCCACGAGGACTTTGAAGGAGCCAATAAATGAAAAACCATTAGATCTAACTGTTCTTTCGCTCTAAAAATATCACGAGTATGGATTCAAAATTATCACGGGTTTCCACAGTTAATTCTTATTTCTAGATCAACGTAGATATAGGCGATGTATAATTATAATCTCCACAAGGACTTCCAGTGGATAAACTGAAATTGCTAACTGTTGTTAGCTACAAGTCAGTTAATTTGCAATAGGAATTTTGTGAACAGAATTATCACCTGAATAGACCAATGATTAGGAATGAAAGCTCCAGGTAGAATGGTGGGTAGTACGAACCACTGGATTGGCTGTTCCACTTCCCCTACAAATTGCATTCTTTACACACAGATAACGGTTTGAAGGACATACAAATATCAGTCGATATTTCTGTGACTCTGGTGTAAAGATGTAAAAGCCAACCTGAAGAATTTCTATGGCTTTAACCGCTGTTCGGAGATTGCATGACGTGTTTTGCAGGCTTCCAAATATGTGCACGTAGAGTTCAGGTAGGACAACCGGGACAAACTAATTTAGTCGAAGAAAACATGTTTTGAAAGGATTGGAAATTAAACAATCTTTCTATTATTATGATGGACGCATATTATGATGTATGTAGTCACGTGTCAGCGCTTTCGTGAGGCACTTAAAATGCGCCACATTTCACATAGATACATACATACATACAATACATACATACAATACATACATACATACAATACATACATACACACATACACACATCCATACACACAAACATATGCACATACTACAGACATACATACACACATACATGTTATTAAGCGACTTCTGCTTGAATCTCACATATGGCCTTGAAAAGAAGAAAACAAGAGGCGTGTATGGGTAGTCTTGTCCATTTAAGGATTGTGGGCGTTTAATATATAGGATCGGGTAATGACAACATTCGTGATTAGAATAATATGCTGGAGTTATTTGACACACATTTTTTCCTTTTTCCTTTTGTCGTTGCTCATTCCTCTTTGTGTCTTTCTCCATTCGCGGTTCTTTTTTTCCCTTTTTTCTCTGTCATCAATCCTTCTCGCTTCACTCTAACTAAGCAGTTTGCTTCTGCTTCTTTTCCTCAGTCAGGGTCTCTTCTCTGTCTGTATCTGTATCTGTATCTGTCTCTCTGTTTCTGCCTCTCTGCCTGCACGTGTCTCTGTGTCTGTCTGTCTCTTCCTGCCCTAACAGCATATTTTAAAAACGCATATGAGAGAGAAACTCTGCAAGTTTTAATCAATCTGAAGGTTGTTTAGGGGTCTTGCTAAAAACACAAGTGCACAGGCTAGCGATTCGTATCACGTAGCTTCGAGGCTTTTGTATGATTGGTGGACTTTAATCATAAACGGAGGAAGTTCGATTGTTCACTTCAGCGTATTCGGTGTTCGACGCTACGTGATATGTGTAACAACAATGTTCTAGATTGAATCTGAATGAGGGCGGAAATCTGAACATGAATATCGAAATGAGTTCTCATGCGTTGAATCGTAATTGGCCTGCAGCTCTGCGGATGCCTATAATCGAGTAATCGTAATCGTAATCTCGAGATTTCTACAGCGCCCAACGAAAGCTACGTCACGGGGGGGTCAGCTTATTCACAGGCGTTCAGTCAAAACCAAATCGATATAGGCAAAAGGGGTACGGTTCCATCCAAAGGTCAGGCAGGGAGACAGTGTGGCAGCTACAGTGGGTGATGTCTGGGATAGGAGCGGAAAGAGAGATATGAAGAGGAAGAGGAGTGGCTAATGACGGGTCAAATAGCAGTGAGTCAAATTCGATGGCTGGTGATTTATCAGCTAGCGACAACCGTATAGTATGCGTTTGTTGTCGCGGATACCCTGAAGGAGAGATCTGAATGAGTTGTATCTAGACCATGGCGAATATACGTGGGATTATTTAAGTAAACACAAGATATGGTTCTAAAGGTTCTCTGCCCTCAGGCAAGTTCAAACCTTTGATGACGCCACTCCTCTCTGTGCTGAGCTTATTATTTCAGCATGCTGTATCCATCCGTCATCATCTCTGTCGTCCCCATATTGTAGCAATCTTTCTTCCCCTGCTCTTTTCAGCACCGCCTCGTTTGATAGGCTAAGTGCTCCATCCAACTAACTATTTCCATCCTCCGAAAAATCCACAAGATACGCATATGCTTATAATTTATACTATGTAACCTAACAAGACCGACGGAACCTTTTCAGTATAGAAAGAGAAAACGATCGGAAATTATCAGAGTCTGTGCTGACAATTGTCCAAGTGGTATATGGCATAAGTGCAACACGGTGGTCTATCGGCAACACGTTTGGTTAATGATCGTGCGGTTGCGGGTTCGACTCCATGGAACGACCATGGGCAAGTTGCTTGTGCACGCCTTGTCTCTGCCACCAAGAAGTATTATTTGGTACCGGCGTAAGCTGGAAAGTAGAGGGCAAGTCCTGCGATGCGCTGGCTTCGTGTCCAAGGCCTTGGGATTCGTCCATTGCAGGATCAAAGGCCTAAGGAAAGGAAATGAACGCCTCCTCTACGTTCCTAATGGAACATGGGGCTTAACTATATGACATAACCAGAGTTTGCAATATATTTCGTTTCTAAGGATCAGTAGGCAGGAACAGTTTCTCTTCAATGTGTGCATGTTGTGAACTTATTGCAGTTATTGAGGTCCACTTATGCCTCTCACTCCGTCTCAGTCCATCTCGTCTTAGTGGGCGTTCAAAAGGCGCACTGAGGCCCGCAATATGCCGATTTCATCTTAGGAGTGTCGACGGAGGACTACATCAGTTGAAAAGGTTGGCTCAGTTGGATGCTACAGCCGATGAAGAGCTGCGTTTGTCACACAGCAGTGTATTCTAAGCAGTTGCCAAAAGCATCAGTGGTCCTTTATTGGATTTCAGATGGACGGACGGCCGGATAAGAAGACAGAGACACAGACAGACAGGGAGACATTGAGACATAGAGAGACAGTCGTGCTTTCTGACAACCCACCTTTCATCTCAGCTTTCAGCATACCTCAACTGCCCCATGTGACATTCTTGATAGCCCCTGATAAGAGCGGTTGGTTGAGCGGACATGAAATGAAATGCTGTACCAAGCTTAGAATTTGATGGTTCAAGCAGAGTTGCTACGATTAGACCGAAAGATTCCGGCAGATAGGAATTACAGCATACATCAAAAATCAAGTGAAACTGGGACACTTTAGATAAATCGAAACAACGACAAACATGGCACTCAAGTTGGCTGCATATCTATTTTAAGCCCCAGGACTTTGAGAGAATTTGCTTCATCGAAACCATGCCGTGCATGCATAAAGGTAAAAGTAGCTTCTATCGAAACTCTTAAAAACGTGACTAGGAGGTCCAAAGATCATTCGATGAGGCGCAAACACAACCACATCAAAAGATATGACACATTTTTAACCTCCCAACATGCATTGGCACTCATACTCTTACCAGTAAAGGATGGAAGCATGAGTGTGCGCCAGGTGACTTGGTATTCCAGAAGTGGTCACCCATTCGCGTACCAATATATATATATATATATATAATATTATTGTGGTCCAAATTTTTGTGTTTAAAGTTCCATGTTAAGGTTCTGCGCAGCCTCTACATTTTCTCCAATTTACATCAAATTGCACCAGATTCAATATTTTGAATAGTGGACTAATTTCGCACCTTCCAGAGTTCAAAACCTGAGACTATCTTTGCTACATACTCGTGGACCACCCAAAAAATACGTGCCTTGTGCATTAGACACCGGAGCTCTAGAAGTTTCTAATTAGTAACAGTAATATATATGAAACACGTGCAGGTATTGGTACTGTAACAAACTGCGTGGGCGGGCAGTACCTGTTATGTCCAGACCCGGACTGACCTTCTGCGGATAATAATTGTAATTATCACGCGCACTCTTTCATCGCTTTCATCACCTTTCATCGGGCGGAAATTTGGCGTTCGACGGTCGTTCTTGCTGGATGGCTTCTTTTGACTCCCGACAGGAAAATATTAGCATTGCAAACAATTTACCGACTGATTGGTGGGATCTCGTTCCAGGAAAGCCTCAGCTCAATATCCGCTGATACATGACTCGCTCAGGACCCCTCGAAATGTCATATTAATGTCACCTGCTTTCGGCCAACATTATAGCTGGGCCAGTGATACTTCCATAAACTTGAAATTCTTCGTAGAAAATCAAGCAAGCTATTATGGCATAGAAAAATGAGTCATTCATTCATTCTTTCACTCATCCACCATCCATCCGTCCGTCTGTCGATCCATCCATCCATCCATCCATCCATCCATCCATCCATCCATCTGTCCATCTGTCCGTCCCTCCGTCCTGCCGTCCGTCCACCCATCCATCCACACGCCCATCCATCCATCCACTCGACTATCCATCCATTCACCCGGCTATCCATCCATCCATCCATCCACCCGCCATCCATCCAACTAGCCAACCATCCATCCGTCCGTCCATCCATTCGTCCTCCCGTCCGCCCATTCACCCACCCACCAACCGACCCACTCACCCATACATCCATCCGACTAACCCTCCATAAATCACTGATAAACGTGTGTAGACTTCTTTTGTTCTTAGACATACAAGAACGTAGCCAACAAGCCATCACATACTTTAAAAGAACGGAAGACGCCAATAGACGTTATATAGGCCACAGTTTCAAATTTATTCCAGTAACCATTCATAACGATAGATAGCCAGATTAAATCCGCCCACTCAGTCCTCCCATGCACTCAATCAGTCTCACATGAACACAAGTGCATGATCAGCCTCCAGTGATCGATTGTCACTCGGTTGCTAAGGAAGCCTTTATATACCGCCATCTGCGGTAGGCTCCTGCAATTGATGTCTGCTAAGTGCAAACACTATCTTGAACAGAGCTTTCCTATACTTGTCTGGTAAAAAGCGCCACCATTGCGCCCTCCTTCTAGATACGAGTTGCTTAAGGGTTATGTAAAACACTGCTTGGCTGTTAATCGTAATCGTAATCATAAATGTGAATTCACACAGCGAATGCTTCTCAAGAAAACTCATTGGAGATGCTACCGACATTACAAAATAGGATCATTGTCTGGTAACTAACCGTACCCATTGTGCCATACAGCTAGACATGAGTTGTTTAGGATTTATCTAAAACAATACCTGTGGATTGTAATTGTAGGTGCACATTTATATAGCGTCTGTTAAAAAAACTCTGTAGAGTAATCGCAATCGTAATCTCGAGATTCCTGCGAAAGCTAAGTCGAGGAACCAGCTTATTCACAGGCGCCCCCTCTTGACAAAACAAGACCACGATCCAATAGAATTGTCTATCTTCAATCGCTGGCGAAATAGATGCTGAGAAAGTACAAGAAGATCATAGTAGCAACGCTATATCACCACACAGTGTGTCTATAATAGCCTTCTGGGCACATTTATTTCAGACAGCATTCTCAAAGGTCTGGCCAATTTTGTGGAAAGGAGATAAACTAACTCGAACAACACCATGAACAGACTTAACTGCCCCAAGTAAGGAACCCACCAAACCTCCGCGCGGTGCGACATATGCAAATCAGGTGAACGAGTTTCTAATGGGCTATAAATCATTGTCGACAACCTGCCAGAAGTCAAAGACATAATAACGGATCATGTATGCATAGAGCCGACCAGTTTCGACTATCGGCATGTGGGAGGAAGTACGTCAGGAAGGGCCGGACGAACGAACGAAGGCAGGGATTACGGATGGACATACAAGACCCGTGGGAGGATTTGATCGAGTGTTCGTTGATCGACGTCTTGTTTACCAAATGCAAGCGCTGTATAAGTGTTTACGTTTTAAAGCTTGTAGCGAAGTGCCTTTATTTCAATTGGATATGATGATGATGACGATGATATCACTACTTCTACTTCTGCTACTACTATTACTACTACTACTACTACTACTACCACTACCATCACTACTATAACTACTACTACTACTACCACCACTCCCACTACTACTACTACTACTACTACTACTAATAATAATAATAATATGATAATAATACCTGCTCCACCCTTATGGAATATACTCCCGCCAGAATTACGACAATTTTCTTATCCATCATACGAATTCACCAGTTCAGTTGTAATCGTAATTGTAAACTCCAAATTTCTAAAGCACTATTTGAAAGCAAAGCCCAGGGCACCAGCTTATTCACGAACACTGCATCAAGTCCGTGGGGTTGTCCAAAGATGCCATGTCAAGAACCAAGTCCGGTTGCCAGAAGACCAGAGAGAGGAGGGGAGAGGAGGCTGGGGTGGGTTGTATTTACATTGTATTATTATAATGCACTGCATACTGTACTGTGTATTGGCGAATTAGACGTAACACACTTTTCGAAAAACGCACCAAACGTTAACCCGCGTATTTATCTTCACACTGTGCGATATTATTTGCATTGCTGTGGGACAACTAATTGGAAACCCTGGCATCGGCTCTGGACAACCTTAATACAACATCCGTTTATATTGTTTCTCGTAATGAACGACAATTGTTCCCGATGGAGATGAGGCTCCATCAGTTCCTGCTCCGCTCAAGTATGACATGCCCTCAAGCTGTTGATAAATGACTTTAATTGACCCTTCAGAACAAGTGTGCTGCGTTCAGCTGCTAATGGGTTTTTCTCTGTCTTAATACAACACAGTTGTTTATATCCTGAAGAAGCGTTTACTATGTTTGTCGACTTATTGTACAATACAAATACTATACATTATAACACAATAGAAGACTATGCAGTGCAATATCAATGAAATGCAATACAACACAACATAAAACAAAGCAAATCGATACAATACAAAAACAATAGAATTCAGTACAATACAGTACATTACAATACAGTGTGATTCTTTGTAAGTCAGTTCAACCTTAGTCGTGGCTAAGATGCTTTTTTTTCACAATGTCAACTTGTAGCCAGAAGAATAATAAGAAGAATAAGAAGAAGTGGAAGACTTCAGCTGATTGATCGTAACAAAGATGAAGACGGTCTGCCTTGGTTTCCTCGTCTGTATTCTGTCCGCAGAACTCTCTCGAACGTCGGCATATCTCCCGAAATGTAAGCATGGTACAATAATTTCTCTCTCCCCCTCTCTATCTCACCTATCCATCCATCCATCCATCCATCCATCCATCCATCCATCCATCCATTCACTTTCCCTCTTTATTTCTCTGTTTATACATACATACATATATATATACTTCATTGCTTCGTGTATAAAAACTTAGAGTCGACAAATTCATGCCCAATGGTTGTTGAGCGTTCTATTCTTGTTTTAATCCGTCATCATAATCAATACCAATATTCATCATCGTCGTCGTTGTCATAACCGTTGACGTTGTCGTCGGCATCTTTACTGTTATCATCATTACGATCATCATCGTATTCGTCATCATAATCACCATCAGCAGCAATCTCATCTTTAGTATTGTCAACATCATTGTCATCATCACCGTCATAGCTAATATCTCCGTCCTTTAGGTGGACATCGATCAGTGATCATTGTACGCACACATGAACGGAATACTTTATTCCAACCACGTTTCTTGTTTGTCCAATTCGAGTCTCATCAGCCAACTAATCATCCATCGTCGGACAATTATTCATGGTCCGTTCAACTCAGCTATTATCTGTCCTTCGGTCAACATCCGCAACAAACTGCTCTTCTAGTTTTGCCGAGTACTGTTCACCGTGATCAATAATTGCTTCCACCGTTTGCAATAGATAAAAGCAGTTTTGATCATGGAGACGATGCTTCTATGACAGTTAGACGTCGCTGCTTAATATTATACTATATTCACTTGTATAAATTGTACCAGTAGCCATATGGACGCGTTATCGTTCTGCTTTTCGTACTGTAGCTGACTGGTTTCAGCGTTCGCTATTCAGCCTTATTTGAAGGCTGATCCTCGCCTGTGATGGTTATAGTGAGCCAGTTAGTTATTCATGGACGTCCAGCACCACTGATTACTAATAGTTGTCATAATTGTTGTTTCTGTTGTTCTTGTTGCTGGTGTTATTGTTGTGGGTACAATGTCCTATAAGTAATTGTTATGTAACACAAAATAACAACAATATTAAAAACAATATTTATAAAAATATTATTAATAATTTTATTAATAGCTGTTGATGATGATGCTGATGCTATTGTTGTTGCTGTTCCTGTTACTCTTGCTTGTGGTGGTGGTGGTGGTGGTGGTGGTGGTGATGGTGGTGCAATGTCTTGTAAATATTTAATACATATCACAAAATAAAATTTATAAATGCCAAATTATTCCACGACAGAATTCGAACCCAGGACGCATTTGTAACCAGCCGGCACTTTACCACGCTGTCTTAATTGCAACTGCAATTGCAGTTGCAATCGCACTTTCGTGTAACTACGAACAGAACGATGAGCAGTTCGTGGTGCGTGCGTTTGATGGTCAAGCCTTTCAAAAGACGGGCCACATGAGACGAACAACTCACTCGGTCACTTCGGTTGAGATCTGCTTTTCATTTGTCTAGATCACCTCCAGAGAGACGTTTCAGGTGCCATGAGGTTTAGTCTCATGTTGCCTGAGTTGTTGACTTTTTGCAGGGATTTCAATAACGGGTTCATACTTTGGAGTGCTAGACGTAGGCTTTCTTTTGAAAAGATATGTTTAATTAAAGTAAGCAAGTAGTCTTAATTTGCATCTCGTAATTGCAATCGTATTCGTAACCTCAAAATTTCTAAAGCGCTACTTTGAAGCCAAGCGCAGGGCACCAGCTTATTCACGAGCGCTGCGTCTAGTCAAAGGGATTGTCCAAAAGATGCCATTTGAAGAGCCAAAAGACAAGCGTTACATTGTATAGATCACTGGCGTATATAGTTAAACATGTTTATACGGGCAAATACAATAGAGGATTTATGATCAACATTGTTAAGACACAGCGTCGTTAAACGGAAACTACCGACCTACTTTTCTTTATAGGTCTATGAAACTCGATAAACTATTACGAGGGTCTGTTTCACACGCCTGCCTTGATAGATGGAGGTCAAAGACCACCAATCAAGGCAGACGTGATAACCAGGTCTTATACGACGTGCAGGAGGGCTATTATCCACGGAGCCAGGTTGAAGGCAATTGATGAATTTTAAAGTACTCTGATTGCGTCAGAGCTTATTCCTCGCAACAGGTGAGTTAGTCTAGATTTCAACCACTTTCATCTTGATGCCGCAGTCTAACCAGCCAAAATGACGAGTGCTTCCTGTTCTAATGCACTCCTGGGCAAGTTTAATGCGAAGCATCGACCGCAGGGCATGTGTTAATTTGTTGCATTTGCCCGGCGTTGCTACGCCTCTCTTTTGATCTCGCTAACTGAATGTATGTATGGTTGATGTCGTTTGACAGATAACAAGAACAGTCGTCGTAATTCGGTCTACGACAGCGAACAGAAATTAATCAATGCCCTGAGAAGCGCCAAAAGGTTAGTTGTACATCAGAGCAATCGTCCTGATTGTGTGTAAAAACTGATACAGCTGCCTATTTGACTGCTTGCCTGCCTGTCTTCCTGCCCGTCTGTCTGTCTGTCCGTCTGTGTGTCTTTCTGTCTGTCTGGGAAGAATTAATTTCTGACGTTATTTCAGGCCCATTTCTTACTCTGGGGGTCGTGGTAGTTTAGTGCTGCAGGGTGTTCAACTGTAAATCCAGAGGTCGGGTGTTTAAATCACAGCCAGGGCTGATAGATATTTTAAAATTTCTGGTGTGCTTGTGACTCTAGCAACTCAGCCATAAAATAAGTACGCTAATCGTACATTGTCGGTAGGAAGATCAGAGGGTACGGAAGAGGACTTGCTACCAGCCCTCGTATACCGAGGCTATGCAAGTGAAGTCGTTAGCACTTCACACTCATGGCTGTCTCTCAGGGGTAGTTTAAGTTACTGCTGTTCTTCTACTTCAGCGTCTTCATTATCATCTCCTTCTTCTTTATCTTATCGTCTTTTTCATCGACGTCTTCGTCGTCGTGATCAACACCACCACCACCACCATCATCATCATCATCTTCTTCTTCTTCTTTTTTAGCATCTTTATCTTCTTGTTTTTCTTCTTCCTTATCTTCTTCAGCTTTTTCATCGTTGTCGTCGTCATCATAATCATCATCATTATCGTCGTCTTTTTCGTCTTTTCCTTCTTTATCCTCATCATCTTCTTTTTCTTCATTTCAGTCTGATTTCGAATATTCCCCAGTCTTTTTCTTCCTAATATATCTCCAGCTCTGATTGCTGACTTTCTTTCGCCTTTGCTTCTCCGTCTGTTTTCTTGTGCCTCTCACTCTGTCCCTCCCAATCTTCCCTATCAGATGCGCTGTCCTCCCTGGCTGTATATAAATTGATAACGCGCGTCAATGTGGCGTCTTGATGTATTGTCGTGCTAAGATGTATGCTTTTCTGTATAAGTTCGTGACTGGAGGCACAGAAGGCGATTTCTTGAAATAGCGGTCGATTTTCTTAGGATTGGCTTTGCTTATGACGTTGGCATCTAATTAGGCCCGAAACGATGCTTGGAATTCTTGGTTGATGGTCGAGATGTACTAATTGACGGAAAACCCAACTGACCCCAAATTCAGATATATCTATATTTACATCTCTATATCTAATTGTGTATGTATCTAATCTATATGTATACTTATATCTATGTCTACATCTGCATTTGTATCTATGCCTATGCTATATGCCTATGCCTATATCTATATCCGTCTAAATATATCTCATAATTATGTAGCTATATTGATATATATACGAACAATAGCATATAAATATACCACGAGAGCTTTTCTTCAACTGTTTTATGGCCTCAATCCGACATCAATACATAAAAACATGTGCATGTTTAAACACAAACACACACACAAACACACACAAACACACACACACACATATTATATGCGTGCATGTGAGGATAAAGCTATTCTATTTTTGTGGCATAGCCTACTTGTTTTTATGAATGTTTTATGCATATGTATAGACCTATTTGTAGATATTACCAAATTATTCAAAGGAAGGCTGAAGTTATATCGTATATGTTATGCGTGTAACTGTATATAGTTGTAGTTATATGTATATATTATATATATGGAAGTCACTTAGAACTGTTTATTTCGTAGGTAATATGTGTATCCTATATGTTGTATAATTATTACGTTGAAGCGATCTATGTTTTATATACTGTATACATGCTGCTGAAAACGTATTGCCAGCGTTTCCACGAGCCCACACGTAAGTATAATGTTACATAAGCTGTCGGTGGATAAGCCTGCTTTCAAATATACGTTACAAATGTATTAGCTGTTATAGCTATGAATAGACTGAAACTTGCATCGCACGTGGATGAAGTCAGTGAATAACTGTATATGTATAGCACCCTCTTTTTGGCCTCGGCCGTACTATGGCTCTCTGTATATATCGTCTTATTATCATCGTTACTTAAAGCGAAGAGCTGGGCGTGTATAAATCTGCGCTCAATATTTTCTTACATGCAAATTGGATCTGCGCTTTATTTTAAAGCTGTTCTTCAACTTGGACAGCCCAGTAATCAGCGGATCAGAATATATTGCCAAATCTATTTGCTACATTGGTGTTATCCCAGTGGATCTATAGTAAGCATATGCTTTGGCAGAGGCAACGTGTAGCCCACTTAACTATTCGGCAAACTGACGCTGTCCCAGTAGATCTTTGCGTAATCACAGATCTACTGGGACAGATCGATGAGGTCTCTTGTAATTGCCATATCAGGTCACGCCAACAGTTTCTCGTTGCTAACCAGCGCTTTTGAGACCTTGCAAAATGCTGTGCAAATGCTGTGATGCATACGTACGGAAAGTATCGCATTGTCGTAAAGTTGTTGTAGTAGTTTCCAATGTTTAACGACATCTTATGGAATCAAAGGCCGTTGACGTCGATTGGAAGAAATTTTTACAGTTTTCACTGTAAAAACTGCAGTGAATCGTGCAAACTGCATCAATCTTAGAACTCAGGCCTAAATAACAACGCCTCTGAATAAATTGGCACGAGCAGGCATGCATATAAACACGATCAATTGGCAATTTGATGCCAATTATTGTATGTCATATACTTCGGTATCTAGTCATATGGAACATCATAAGTTGGCTATTTTGAATCTACAGAATTCTTATAGAGACACGTGGCTATGAGATTCGTGAAGATGCCATCAAAATAAACATCATAGCACCTGGCGGAAAAGAACTGATTAAAATGAGAAATTATTATAGTTTTCGAAAGTGGTTGAGAAAACATCAAAACAGAAGCCGATCTGTCATTAAGATTGAGATTTGTATGTTGATTCTTCTCTTTAATATCTCTCCGCTCCAATCCCAAACATCATTCACCGTAAGTGCCACGATGTCTCTCCACCTGATTTTTGGATGTTTTACCTGGAACCGAACTCCTCTTGCCTATCGATTTGGTTTCGACAGAGCGTCTGTGACTAGACTGGTCCCTGTGACGTGGCTTTCGTTGGGCGCTGTAGAAATCTCGAGACTACCATTACGATTACGACCCGATGCAGTGAAGCTAAGCTCTTGAAATTGTTGTATAGTTGAAATTACATATAAGCTTAAAACGATCTGCATGTTAACGACAGACTTGGCACAGTTAATTATAGGTGTTTCAAATGATTTAATATCTGTACAGTGTAATGCAATACATTGTATTGTAATACTATGTATGAAATGTAATATGCTGCTGTGTTATACTACGAAATGCTATTGCAAATCTATGCAAAGTAGTGCACATATACTACAGCGTACGGTGGGTTCTTTCAGCGCTAAAATTCAGCAATATCGAGTCAGATACGCAATATGCGTTTGTGTTCCATAGACCCATATGGGTTTATGTGGCGCCTGTCATGCATCATACCATATCAAGGAAAAGTCGCTAATGTTGCACTATAACTGCAGTGCCCAATTACGGCTCAAACGTTGCGAATGTGGCTATTTATGGCCACCCATTACGCCTTTTAAAGTAAGGGAAGGATAGGCGTCTCCAGTTACGATGCGTCGTGTGATGATGTTGTAGGATTCAAAATAACTCACGAAAACCTACATCGCGGAATCTGTCCAATCTGTTTTCCTTTAGAACTGACTGGGACATCGAGCTCTGCGGCCGCTACGACGACTGGTGCGAACAGGGCAGTGAGAACCCAGTGCTCGTCTGCTGCTCCGGGTACCGGTGCAAGTGCAGCCTCTGGAACAGCTCCTGCCGGTGCCGAACGTCGATATTCAGCGGCAGATAAGACAGAGGATCTCTATCCGCATTGTCTCCACTCGTCTGGTCATCATGACAACGGACTATACAGTCGCTGAAGAGCCATCTTCATGGTGAAAGTGGTTAGAGTGGGACTCTTGGTTAAGCGGAAAACCCTGGTCTCTGCATCTCTCAACATTCCCTCTTTCAGTATCATGCGGCTGCCTGATTGCCATGTGTCTGCAAAACACCCTTGAAATTGCTTTGCTGTTGAATTGGGCTGCATATATTGTCTTCTATACAATACAATACATTGCAATGTAATGTAATGCAGTACAATGCAATGCAATATAATAAAGTACAATGCAATGCAATGCAACACAGCACAATGCAATACAATATAATACAATGCTTGGCATAACATTGCATTGCATTGCCTTGCACTGCATGGAACCCTACGACATAACACCAGATCACATTAAATTACCAGCCACTTGATAGTTTTGTAATTCGGGCAGTTTACACCAAGCTTTAACCAAAGTCTTATTAAAAGTCATTTTCTTATTTAATTTGCAATACTTAGCACTCACAAATCCTGCTTCGTGTCTTGCAACCCACTTTAACCACAGAGCAAGGTTTATTTATATATTTATATATATCTATTTACAAGTAATATATTCGCATATGATTTTATGATGCGTAGTGTTTGGTGTGAATGACAAGACTTCTTTTGAAAATAATTAAAATTTTTTAATAGGACATGAAAAACATGAATAGTCTGAACATACTGAATACAGCGCAGACCTAAAAGAGCAAATGATAGCCTGTAATATACCACATCTTTATACCATACCTGTTATAAGGTGTATATACATATGAGACCTGTTATAAGGCATCTTTGTGACATATCTGTTATAAGGTATATATAAAACCTGTTATAAGGCATCTTTATGTCATCCTGCTACATACTTGTTATACAGCATCTTTGTAACATACCTGTTCTACGGCATTTGTATAACACAACTGTTTGGCGCCATCTTTATAACATACCTATTATTTGTGGTATGTGCATGTTGTACCCTGTACATATTGTGCATATATGCATCTAGAACAAAAAGACTTTTCGATCTAGTTACTTAAAAGCTAATGCAAAACTGTAGATTTGAATTTCTGCAGAAACCCACAGGATCTCAACGCAAAGTGCCGTCGTTCTAAGGAATCGTTAACGTGTAAACAGTAATGTTGACTCTGCAGACATAGAGAAACCTTTTAAGAGGATTATGCGGTTTATCCATACTGAAGTCGTTTTAACACAGAAGAAAAATTCTCTCAGCCAATTCAATTCATGTCACGCCTCAGCTAGCTTAACGACCAAGCAATTACTGGACTGCGACTTATGGCGTCTACAATGTCGAGTTGCATTCTCGCGCATTGGACACATATATCAAATTCATGGCGCTCTAGGCAAAAGCCTAATCCTCTGTGCTATTGTGTGGAGATCTCGACGCATCTAAGGTTCTTCTTTGGTAATCAGCTGAAGAAACAGCGACCAGGCAATCTCTAAAGGAGAGAAAAGGCTTTGCAAATTAACGGCAGTAAATAAATCCGATGTTCCTGTTCCCAAGAGTTTCGTCTTTTTCGCAGAAATGTAACAAGACTTGTGGGCTTATTATGGAGAAAGAATCTTTGTATTGTATACTTGTACATTTCATGTGTTAAATTATTCTCTATGCGCTTATTGTATGTCAGCTGTGCATTGTCTGCCTATGATCAGTACAGGCGAATTTCCAGCTTAGGATCTCAAACCGTAACTCATTCATTCACTCATTCAGAACATTTATATATTGCCCCTTCAAGATGTAAAGATGTCTCCAAACTCGGCCATAACTAAATAAAACAGTCTTCATCATCATCTCCTTCTTCTTTATCATATCGTCTTTTTCTTCGTCGTCGTCGCCGTCGTGATCATCTTCACCACCACCACCATCATCTTCTTCTTCTTCTTCTTCATCTTCTTTAGCATCTGTATCTTCTTGTTTTTCTTCTTCTTTATCTTCTTCAGCTTTTTCATCGTCGTCGTCATCATCATCATCATTATCGTCATCTCTTTTTTCTTTTAGATCTAATCTCAAACGTTCATGAGAGGTGCGTGTAGCTTTTCTGGCAAGGACAAACAGATGTTATTTTTGCCATAGGCATCATACACTGGCCCCAATTGAAATCACCCCTTTTGCCACAGGATCCGTATGTTGGCCTCGATTGCCACAAACCGTAGACATCGGCACATATATTAGCCCTCTAGCTGAAAAAACTGTTGGGAGTAATGCAAGGCGTGTTGCTTCGTGCTTTTTTAAAAAAAATAGTCGTGGATAAAACAGTTTTGTTTTGGCGCTTTAAAAAGAATAAATGTTAAGCCGTTGTGGTTAACCAAAACTATTATTTAGAATGTATGATTGGAGACGGAAATGAGGGCTGCCTATTCATAAGTTTCACGGACTTGAAAGTTTACTTTGATTTCTATTATTACAAACTAATTTGAATTATGCTTTTCAATATCCAGACATTTGGACTTCGTTAATTAGGCATGTTATTTTGATAATAGATAAACTTTGGATATTATGAAAACAGATAACTGTTTGGATAATTTGTTGATTAAAGTTAAAGCGTATTTTAAAAAACCGAAGAAATTCTTATTGAATAAAACACCGTTTCAAAGTTGTTGTAATAAACTTTGACCAAGTATTTGAATTAGCTAATGTATTACGAAAAAAGAGCAGCATTAATAATGCTACAGGTTATATTCCAAACTCCCAGTTTTATACTCAACATAGGTACAAAGTCAATCATGCCACAGGTGGCTTGAAACATCTGTAACAAGGTAGCCATATTCATCCAACACTTCCGAATGTATCTAATATCAAGAAACCTAAAAGCAACATGCAAGATCTTCAACCTGAAAGCTTTCTCTTGCGTGACATGAACACTGGTCGGCATCCTACAAAGATCTAAATTAGGTGTCATGTGTTTGAAGACTGAATGCGGACTGGGCAAAGAATCGGGTTCTTTTCCAAGGTCAGCGTCTGCCTCTGTCTGTCTCGGTCTGTATCTCTTTGTATGTCTCGGTCTGTATCTCTATGTTTGTCGATCGCTTTTTCTGCGTTTTCTCTCACCTATAGGTTTCATCCTTTTTTTTAGTTCTCTACTATTTCTTTCTGTTTGTATCAATTAGCTAGTCACCACGATCGTTTTCTGTCTGTCTGTCTGTTTGCTTGTCTTTCTGTCTGTCTGTCTGTCTTGTCTATATTAAGCTGTCTGTGATCAGTGAAATGAAAATTTGAGTCAGCCACTGAAACGTGTCAGCGGGCAATCGTAGACCATGCATGCGATAACCAGCAGTGCATGCAGAGTCAATATCCTACACAGATTCTAAGAGGTTGCTATCGCTGCAACTCTGGCTCGTCCGAGATCGAATCAGTGCTGATCAACATTTTTACACAAGACCTGTGTTACAGGGTTTCAGACAGCAAGAGGAAACAATTCACTATGTTTTGTCGCAACAGCATACACTAGTCTTCTGGCAACTGGACTTGGTCCTTGAGGTGTCAGCCGGCAATCGTAGACCATCTTTGAACATCCCCACTGACTTGACGCAGCTGGTGCCCTACGAGTTTATAATTATGGTTGCGATGGTCCACTACTTAACTATAACAATTTTATGGCCAGACGTATTGCGTTAAAGTAAAAGGACAGAAAGTAAGTAAGTAAGTAAGTAAGTAAGATGAAAGGACTGACAGATGAGCAGTTCCGCCATGTGAAAGTGACCAGTAATGCTCGCTGCACATTGTCCGTGCCTTCTATTTTTAATGGCTTAATCCTCCCCAGCGTAGCTTTGTCTGCGACGCCGTTCTTTCTTCAGTGTTAACAATCGTAACCGTAATCGTGATTCCGAGGTTTCTACAGCACCCAACGAAAGCCGCGCAGCGGGGACCAGCTTATACACAGGCGCAACAAAGTAATGTATGTCAAATAGTGAAACGCTGAAAGGTTTCCATGCCCTGCTCTTCGGCCTTTGAGCCGGAAATGGACGAATTCCAAGGCATTTGACACGGAGCTTGCGCATCAGTGGACTTCATCTTTTACTTCCCAGCTTAAGCCGACATAGAACTATACGGCTTTGCGAGTAAGAAAATTGTGCCAGAATAACTTGTACATAGACGCTGCACGGAGACAAGTCAGAATTCTCTGACCCGCAATCGTAGGATTACAGACCAAGAGCGCTATCGAATAGACCACCGTTCTGTCCTGGGCACACCCTAGGAACCAGATATTTAAGAATTGCTACTCGATGAATCTATATTACGTGCTTCTCGGTCGATCACGTGGTCGTCCCCTCTCCCTTTGGGTTTGTTCGCCGTCGCTTGATCACAGGCCTATTCTATATGAGCTATTCTGCTGGAATCTTGTGAGAATAGTGTGGGTAGGAAAAGCATAAAATTGCCGATCTAAAACTCAACTTATCGCCTTCCACACCAGACGCTTCGTAGCAAGGCTTAAGCATTGGCTTTAAGCCTTATTTACCTCGTAATGTGGGAACTTTTAAGTTGCGTCCAACACAGTGCCATACAAACTTTGGTCTTGTGGATCCGGTCTGATTCTGTCCAACGGGATGTGATTTCGAAATATAGCCCTGTTTAGAGACCACCAGCCCTTAATGCTTTTTGAGAGGTCCTAAAAGGCGCTATACAAATCCTAACATACCTACGCACGTACACACTCATGTACATAAATACACATACATTACGATAACTATGTTTTCAGGTGATAGTCCAGATGATCTAATACAGCATAGGGTATTACGGGTCGCCTAAGACGTTAAACTACAAAAATGTACAGTTACAATTACGATTACGAGATGATGTATTGTTTTTCAAAAATTCGTCTTTTGCTTCTAAGATTGTTGTCAGTCGTTAGCTGCTCCTCTGTCAATCAGTCCTCGACGAATGCTTCTATTCTTAGAGCTAGCGGTTCTAAATGACCGAAATCTGTCTGTCAGTCTTACCTGATCTGAAGATTGATCATTCGGTTGTCGGCCCAGTTGAAAGGTCCTTTCATGAGTTTGGGGACGTTGCAAACTATTTGGTTAGAGGGCAGCCTTTAGCAGATCATTTACATAATCAAATGCCTGATGCATCTCGAGACAACGAAATGAAGGAACCGAGTGTTTAGAGACATCTGGTGATTGCCAGAACTGTTTACATCGACTTTACCTTACAATGCATTTGTTGTTTTAAAGACGGACGGATGGAAGAAGGAATAAAGTCGGACCGAGAGGTGTCTTCAAAACTACCACGTGATATATTATAAGCTGCACCGTCAATGAGTCATGCTTTGACCACGTGATATCATATAAGCGGCCCGGTCAATGAGTTAGGTTTTGACTGTTTCCTTCTTTTGCACAATTTGTTTCGCCTTTTGCAGTAGCAGACCTTACAGACGTGAAGTTTTGCCAATGGATACGAGGCGTTCGATCAATGGTCCAACACACCCATGTCATATTAGTCCACTCACAATCCAGTCTATAGTTCTATAACTCTATTACGGTGCAGAAAGCTTGAATGTGACCTATTTTTATACGTTTTCATTTATTCTATGCCTTACGTTGCAAGATAATTTCTTTCACTGATCGCTGAACAAGTAGGCCTATTTTCACTCCTAAAAGTAGTCTCGGGAGACAGCCGAAACTTATGTAGCTCGCACACATAATTGTCTAGTAGGCATAATATCGCATTGCATAAAAGCAGAAGTCGAAGGTCGCTTCTAAGCGAACATAGTTACATGCATATCCAGTGCTCAAAGATCAAAATAAAAACAGGACTGAGGTTTGTGAAATAGCATCGATGAGTCTTGAAACAATCCCTCAAAGTTTTCCTTCAAAAACTACTGCTTGGCATTTGAGAACCTAAATCTTTCCCACAGTGAATACTACAACGATTTACCTGCAGTCATAACCATCGATTTTTGGCAGTGAAATATTGAAGTCGACTGCGTTCATAATTGTAATTAGTAACAGCTATTGCGCCAGTGTCTAATACATAAGGCATCAGCCTATGGCTCGCTAATGCCAAACCGCCTTGAAACATAAGCTTTGAAGTATGTCAGGGCACTTTTAATGTCACAGTGATCTCTGCATAGGCCTTTATTTTTTAATTTCACCATATCTAATAGTATCAGAGTAATCGCTCACGCTCTCCATTTCAAGGCAAGTCTGTCCAAACTCGAGTGCGGAGTTGCCTGAAACTGTCTGTTCGCTGTATACTGAATATGTGCAGGTGGCTATTATGGAAATAAAGATATTGATTAAGAGTTTGCTCCAACGTGAAATTGAACTTTATGCTCACGGACCTGTAAGATAAACAAAAACAAAGGATTAATACAAGTTTAAAATAAATTGCAAACCGATGATGAATATTATACATTTGTGGAATTTTATCGGTAAAATTGCACTCGTCCGAGCTCGATTCGATGGTAAAGTGGAACTAAAACTACATGTTTTTAAATAAAATTAAAAAGCCATTAGAATTGCAGGGAAGGCGTACTGTTTTAACAGTAACAACAACAAGAACAACAACAATAACAACAACAACAATAATAATATAGTAACGGTAATAGTAATAGTATTAGTCAAAAACGACATTACATTTTATTTCTTCGGAGCCCTTTTAAAACTCCCGTGGGATCATAGATACTTTGGGCAAAAAATAACAATAGAAACAACTACTACAATATATATTCATAGGATAATCAGACATATTTGAATTCGGTATGAATATAATTATTTTATGTATATATGGGGTCTAATATAGGCTAAAAGTGTGTAATGCGTAATGGAACTTAAGCAAATGCATTCCGCATAAATACAGCCAACTACTTACAGTATGTATTGGATCTGAGGAGTCGCTCATCTAAAGGTCACGTGATGAACTCTGAGGTAACGAACAGATCGACAATGTTATCACTGTTTCTTTCGCAAGACGAGCCCGGGGCTAGATCCCGGGTTGTCAAGTTGAAAAGCCGTCGCAATAACTCGTTAAGCCACCGTGTCACCTCATAACTACCAAAATATATATACACGTGTAGCACGATAGCAAGTTCTTCACTCACAGTTGCTCAGCGCCACCGATTAATGCTTTGTGTCAGTGACTGGTGGCGCTTAATAAGTATACATATATGATGTATCTACGTATGTATGAATGTATGTTTGTTTGTGTGTATGTATTTGTTTATGTATTATGTATGATGTATGTTTTCATGATGTATATATGATGTATGTATGTATGTATGTCTGTCTGTGTTTCCATGTACGTATCTACGTAAGTATGTATGTATGTGTGTGTTTGTATATAGTACTTATGTATGCATGTACTATGTAGCGCATTTCAAGTGCATCACAAAAGGGCTGCATAAATGATTACATCATTCATAACATGCATACATTATAATTACAGATAGATTGCTTAATTTGCATTCTTTTCAAAACACGTTTTCTTCGACTAAATTAGTTTGTAACGGTTGTCCTACATGAACTCTATGCTCTGAACTGTACTCATTGTTGTTAATATTATTATTTCCAATTGGTTTGCAATGCGAAAGCGTGGGTGCAAATCGGAAAACAGATTTTTGATGGTTTTGGAAATATGACACTTCAAAGATTATATTAAGACGAGTTGATAGTGAAGAATTCCCACAAGGACTTTGAAGAAGCCAATAAGAGAAAAGAGCATTAGATCTAATTGTTATTTCGCTCTAAACATATAACGAGTATGGATTCCACAGTTAATTCCTATTTCTAGATCTTCGAAGATATACATGCATGCGATTCATTTTATCTCCATTTTATCCTTGCAAAGGATAAACTGATATTGTTCATTCTTGTTTTTCGCAAGTCTGAGTTAATTAACGATATGGGTTTCGTTATTAGAATTATCAGCTGAGGAGAACTATGAGAAGGAACGAAAGTTCTAAGTAGAATGGTGGGACTCCATCACTGATGTACTTGGATGGTGCCAGTCCCAAAGCCTGGATAAAAGAGAAGGCCGACGTCCGCGGCATTTTATGGTATCAAATGTCCTTAAATATTGGAACTGCATAATAAATGGTGGATATTCCGAAACAGTGAATTGGCGGTTCCTATGCCGCTACAAATTGCACTCTGTTCATATAGATCCGTTTGGAGGACACATGAAATATCAGTCGGTATTCCTTTAACTCTGGTATGAGGCTGTTACAGCCTTTGTGAAGAGATTCTATGGCTTTAACCGCTGTTATACCATAGAGATTGCATGTCGTGTTTTGCAGGCTTCCAAACATGCGCGAGTAGAGTTCAAGTAGGGCTACCTGACTAACTAATTCAGTCGAAGAAAACATGTTTTGAAAGGAATGCATATTAAACAGTGTTTCTATAATTATTGCGGATGCATGTTATGATGTACGCAGTCATCCTAAGCAACAGTGGCGATAAGTAGCATCGTCTGAGTATTGGCTTCATTCCTCTGTTCGCAGCGATCAATGACAAACTTAATGGATAGGCGACTACTGACTATGGTTTAGTAGTAATTGTTGGCTACACATTGACACATCAGGCTGTATATGCAGAGAAAGGTGTTCGCCTTTTTTTAATTTGGGGCTTTTATAAACTGTTCCAAGTGTTCTTCCTTCCCTTAGTATTCAGAGAAACTGTTCTTTTCTCTTCTCTGGTTTTATACGAACTGAAGTGTTCACACTTGTCTCGGTGTTCGCAGGAACTGCTCTACGTGTTCATCGTTTCCTGTGTCTTCGTGAGAGCAGTTCAAAGGAACTTTCTCCCCAAGATCAAGTTTGGAATTTAGAAGGTCTGGTTGGAAGTGAAGTTTTGAAACATCTGTTGAACACTGTCCTTGAAAACTATCCTATTGGGTGCAGTGTTATAGGTAAGACATTTTATCTTTTTGTTGTCTGACGAATTCCACTTGTTTACTGAACATTTGTTGAACTCTTCGGAACAGAATATAATCAGTTCGAAACTACATTCATGGCTTCAATTATTCAGGCTTGGGACTGGCACTACTCCCAAACAAGGCAGTGGCGGAGTTTGAAATGCCTAGTTACTCCCTCAGTTTAACGACAGCTTATGGCATCAAAGGCCGTTGCCGTCGCCCTCCTCCTTTACCCAGGCTTGGGACTGGCACTACCCCCAAACAAGGCAGTGGCGGAGTTTAGGAGCAGTTCCCAAATACTCAGGTGCTACATCATTTTCTTAAAATGGGTGTATAAGTAATTTTGTTTATGTTTTCTCAATAGATTTTCATTTATGGGGTCCAATTTAATAGAATGCAAACCAGTAGAATACAATACAGTACAATAAATAGTTTAAATGCAGTAGACTTTTTCTTTATAGGTCATTTAGATCTTAGTCGTGACTACGATTTGTTTTGCAATGTGAACTGTGAACTTGTAGCCAGAAGAATAAGAATAAGAGGAAAAAGAAGAAGAGAAGACCTCGGTTGATTGATCGTAACAAAGATGAAGACGATATGCTTTGGTTTCCTAGTCTATACGCTGTCCGCAGAACTCCTTCGAGCGTCGGAATATCCCCTGCAGTGTAGGCATTATCCCTTTCTCTCTTTCTTTCTATCTCTCTTTCTGTCTGCCTCTCTTTCTCTGTCTCTGTCTTTCTTTCTCTTTATCTGTCTGTATGTCTGTCTGTCTGTCTCTTACACATTCTTGCATGTCTCGAAACTAAGAGTCGACAAATTGATGGCCCAAAATTGTACAACTTTCTTGTTGCATTCCATCATCAAAATCTATCATCATAATTCATCATCGTCGCCGTTGTCGTCGACATCATTATTGTTATCATCATTACGATCATCATCGTATTCGTCATCATAATCACCATCAGCATCGTCGCTATCATCATCATCGTCGTCGTTGTCGTCGTCATCATTATCATCATCACTGTCATCATCATTATCGTTATCGTAATCGTAAACTCGAGATCTCCACAGCATCCAACTAAAGCTAAGTCGCGGTAACCAGCTTATTTACAGTCAAAACAAAATCGATGGCAAGAAGGGTCTGGTTCCACGTCAAGATGCAAGAGTCAGGCAGAGAGGCAGGAAGTCAGACGGCTACAGTGTGTGGTGTTTGTAATTGGATCCGCAGGATAGATAAGGAGAAGATGAATTGCATCCCCGTCATCATAACTATCATCATCATTAGCGTCGTCAATATCATTATCATCATCACCATCATAGCTAATATCTCCTTCCTTAAGGAGAGCAAGTAGGATTGATCGTTACCCGCACATATAGAAGGACTACTTTATTCCAACCACGTTTCTTGTTTGTCCAATTCGCGTCTCAACAGGCAACTAATCATCCATCGTTGGACAATTAATCACCGTCCGTGAAACTCAGCTATTATCTGTCCTTCGTTCAACATCAGCAACTAACCCACTTTTCCAGATTTGCCGAAAACCGTACACCGTGGTCGAGAAATTGCTTCCACCATTGGCACTAGATAAAGTACTTGATCACGGAGACGGTGCCTCTATGACACTCAAACGCTACTTCTTAATAGTATACGACATTCACGTTTAGGAAACGTATCAGTAGCCATATGGACGAGTCGTCGTTCTATTTGATATGGTATCTGACTGGTTTCAGTGCTCGCTTTGCAACGCGAGGTTTGAAGGTTGAGCCTCGCTTGAGACAGTTCTACTGAGCCAGTTCTTCATGCACAACTGTCCAACGCCAATGACTGACACCTTGTCATTGGATAGAGGCTAAATAAATATAAATACAGCAAAAAATACTAATAACAACAACACCAATAATAATAACAAAAAATAATAACAACAACAATAACAACAACAATATTAACAACAATAACAATAATAATAACAATAGCACAACAATAATAACAATAAAAATAATATTATTAACATTATTATTAGTAGTTGTTGATGGTGAGGCTGATGGTGATGCTATTGCTATTGTTTTGCTGTTACTGTTGCTTGTGGTGGCGGTGCACTGTCTTTTAGTATTTAATATATAACACAAAATAAACTTTATCAATGTCAAATTATTCCACAACAGAACTCAAACCCAGGATGCATTTGTAAGCAGCAGGCGCACTACCACGCTGTCTGAATTGCAACTGCAATTGCAGTTGCAATCGCACATCCATGTAACTCAGAACGGAAAGATGAACTGATCGTGATTCGTGCGTTTGATGGACAAGCCTTTCAAAAGACGGGCCACATGAGGCTAACAATTTACTCTGTCGTTTAGTTTGAGATGTGCGTCTCAGTTGTCCATTTCATCCCCAGGGAGACGTTTCAGGTGCCCTAGGGTTTCGGCTCATGTTGCTGGAGTTGTTGACTTCTTGCAGCGATTTCAATAACGAGTTCATATTTTGGAGTATACGAAGCAGTGTAAAAGACCTAGATTTTCTTTTAGTAAGATATGTTTAATTAAAGTAAGTAAGTAAATAGCCTTTATTTGATATCGTAATCTCAATCGTAATCGTAAACTCAAAATTTCTAAAGCGCTACTTTAAAGCCAAGCGCAGGGCACCAACCTATTCACAAGCGCTGCATCTAGTCAATGGGATTGTCCAAAGATGCCATTTGAAGAACCAATTCCGGTAGCCAGAAGACCAAAGTACACTCAATATTTTTTATAGACCAGTTACATACATATTCAAACAGATTTATACGGGCAAATACAGTAGATGATTTAATGTCAACATTGTTATGACACAGCGTCTTTAAACGGAAACTACAGACTTACTTTTCTGTATAGGTCGAAGAAGCTCGATAAACTATTACGAGATTGTGTTTCGCACGTGTGTCTTAATAGATGGACATCAAATTTCACCAATCGAGGCAGACGTGATAACGAGGTCTTATACGACGTGTAGGAGGGCTATTATCCATTGAGCCAGATTGAAGGCAATTGATGAATTTTAAAGTACACTGATTGCGTCAGAGAACCGAGTTTGTTCCTCGAAGCCCGTGCGTAGATTTCAATCACTTTCATCGAAATGCCACAGTCTAACCAGCCAAAACAACGCGCGCACACAACTTCCAATTCTAATACTCTCCTAAGCAAGTTTAATGAGACGGGGCTCGTCCTAATTTGTTGCATTTGCATGACTGCGTAGGAGTTGCCCGCCTCTCTTTTGATCTCTCTGACTGAATGTATGTATGGTTGATGTCGTTTGACAGATAACAAGAACAATCGCCGTAATTCAGCCAATGACAGCGAGCAGATATTAATCGATGCCCTGAGAAGCGAAAAAAGGTTTGTTGTCCATCAGAGCAATCGTCCTGATTCTGTGTAAAAAAACATAGCAGACTGCCTGCTTGCCTGTCTGCCTTCCTGCCTGCCTGCCTTCCTTCCTGCCTCTCTGTCTATCTGTCTGTCTATCTGTCTGTCTATTTCCAGTCTCATTTATCTACTTCTACTTTTCGAAGAATTAATTTTTGACGTTATCTCAGGCCATGTCTAGCGCCCTTTTTCGGCCTCGACCGTACTACGGCGCTGTATAAATTGCCTTATTATTTAGTGTGGAGAACTGTGTGAACATACATACTGTATGCGCTTAATATTTTCTTATATACTCGCTTAGATTAGAGAACTGGATATGCGCTTTATTTTAAATCTCTTCTTCAACTCGGACGACGTAGTAACCAGCTGAGCAGAATATGTTGCTAAATCTACTTGTCAGACTGACGCTGGCCCAGTAGATCTATTCGTATGCGTTGGCAGAGGCAACGTAGCGACCACTTAATTGCTTGTCAAACTGATGCTGGCCTTTAAGATCTGTGAGTATGGAACAGATCTATGAGATCTCGTATAATTGCCAACAGATTCTCGCTGCTAAACAGCTTAAATTTGAGACCTTGCAAACTGCAGTGTAAATGATGCATACGTACAGAATGTATCGCATTGAAGTAAAGTAGCAGTAGTAGGTCCAATGTTAAACGCCAGCTTATGGCTCCAAGGCGGTTGAAATCGACTGGAAGAAACAAGAACAGTTTTCACTGTAGATACCGCAGTAAAGTTGATCGTGCAACCTGCACTTATTTTAGAACCCAGGCCTAAATAACAACGCCTCAGAATAAATTGGCACGAGCGGGCATGCATATAAACACGATCAATCGGCAATTTGATGCCAATTATTTTATGTCATACACCCTACTTTGGAATATGGGCGTCTTGAACATATAAGACGTAATAAGTTGGATGTCTGGGATCTACAGAATTCTTATGGAGACACGTGGCTATGAGATCCGTGAAGAAGCCATCGAAATAAACATCATAGCACACTGGCGGAAAAGAACTGATTAAAATGAGAAAATTCCTGAAAACAGATACCTGGAGACTATTATAGTTTTCGGAAGTGATCACGAAAACACGAAAACAGAAGCCGATCTGTCATTAAGAGTGAGATTTGTACGTTGACGAGGAACGTACTAATAACTCTTCTTCTTATCTTTATTTCTGTTCCAATCCCGAACCACCAACTGTAGGTGCCACGCTGTATCTCTGCCTGAAATTTGAATCGTGACTTGGAACCGAAGCCCTTTTGCCAATTGATTTGGTTTTGACTGAGCTCCTGTGAATAAGCTGGTCCCAGTGACGTGGCTTTCGTTGGAGCCTGTAGAAATCTTGAGATTACGATTACGACTAATCTCCTGAAAGTGTTATATTGTTGTCATTACGCAGAAGCTTCAAACGATCAGCATGTTAATGACAAACTGGGCACAGTTAATCATAGGCGTTTCAAACGATTTAATATCTGTACAGTGTAATGCAATGCATTCCAATGTATTGCAAAGTAACGGAAAGATAGTCAACTCCAGTTACGACGCGTCGTGCGAAGATGTTGCAGGGTTCAAAATAACTCAGGAAAACCTACATCGCGAAATCTGTCCAATCTGTTTCCTTCAGAGATCAAAGGGAAATCTGCATCCACATCGACGAATTCTGCTCAAAGGGCAGTATATATAACCACCCAGTGTCCGTCTGCTGCTCCCCTTACAGGTGCAAATGCAACAACAGGGACAGCAGCTACTGCCGATGCCGACCAGTATTTACCATCGGCAGGTAGGACAGAGGAACTCTCTCCGCATTGTCTTAACTCGTCTGGTCGTCATGACAACGGACTATACAGTGTGAAGAGTCAACTTCATGGTGAAAGTGGTTAAAGAGGGACCCTTCGTCAAGCGGAGGTGGTTTCCGCCTCTCGTAACATTCCATCTCTCATTTATCATGTGGCTGCCTGATTGCCATGTGTCTGCAAAACACGCTTGAAATTGCTTTGTTGTTAAACTTGGCTGCATACATTATCTTCTTTACAATACAATACATTACAATACAACGCAATACAATACAGTGTAATACAAAACAATACAATGCAATGCGTTGCTTAACATTGCATTGCATTGCATTGCACTGCATGGCACCCTACAAAATAACACCAGATCACATTAGATTACCAGCCATTTGATCGTTTTGTAAATCGGGTATTTTACACCAAGCTTTAACCAAAGTCTTATTAAAAGTCATTTTCATATTTAATTTGTAATGCTGGAACACACAAATTCTGAATTATGTCTTACAACACACTTTAACCACAGAGCAAGGTTTATTTATGTATTTATATATATTTATAAGTAATATATTCGCTTATGATTTTATGATGCACAGTGTTTGAAGTGAATGGCAAGACTCCTTTACAATCATAGGATATGAAAAGCATGAACAGTGTGAACATATTGAATACAGTGCAGGCCAAAAAGAGCAGTTGCTAGGCATGTTATTTTTAATATGGATAGCATTTTGCATATTTTCAACATACCTAACAACTTGGACATTTCGAACATGGATAACATTTTGGATATTTTGTTGAATAGATTTGACGTGTATCATGAAACTGAAAAAATTCTTTAAAAAGGAGAAAACCGTTCTGAGGTTGTTGTAATGAATGCTTACCAAGTATTTGAATTAGGTAACGTTAAGCGAATAGAGACTCGACATAGATACAAAGTCAATCATGCCACAGGTGACTTGATACACCTGTCAATCACGCCAGAGATGACTCGATACACCTGTTACAAGGTAGCCAAATTCATTCGACACTGCAAAATGTACCTAATATCAAGAAAGCCGAATGCATTATGCAAGAACTTCAACCTGATAGCTTTCTCTTGCATAACATGAACATTGGTCAGCCTCCTACAAAGGTCTAGTTTAGGCGTCACGTGTTTGAAGACTGAATGCGGACGGGAGCAAAGAAACGGGTTCCATTCCAAGATCTGCATCTGCCTCTGATTGTCACGGTCTGTATCTCTGTCTTTGTCAATCTGTATCTCTCTGCCTCTCTCGATATCAATGTCTATGTCTGTTTCAGTCTGTATCCCTCTCTGTCTCGGTTTGTATCTCTCTGTCTGTCGCGGTCTGTATCTCTGTCTGAATCGGTCTTTATCTCTCAATCTGTCTCGGTCTGTATCGCTCTTTCTGTCTCGGTCTGTATCTCTCTGTATGTCGAGCGCCTTTTCTGCGTTTTCCCTCACCCACAGTTTTTCATTCCTTTTAGCTCTCTTCTATTTCTTTCTAATTCTAAATTAATTAGCTAGTAATTTAGCAAGTTTCTTGTCCGTCTATCTGTCAGTCAGTCAGTATGTCTGTCTGTCTATCTGTCTGCAGGGAGGTTTCATTTCCTCCTCTTCAGCCTTTAATCTAGGGGGCCGATATTTAACAATAAGGGATCCTACTCCACGAACCTATAACAACTTGGCTTTCGGTCGATCATGTGGTCGTCTCCTCTCTCTTGGGGTTTGTTCGTTGTGAGAACAGTTTGGGAATAGAATACAAATCCTCAGATACCCACATATGTACGCACTCACATACATAAATACACACACATTACGATAACAACTCTTTTTCAGGTGATTTTCCAGTTGATCAATGCATCGGGCAGTACAAGTCTCTTAAGGCGAGAATCTACAAAAATGTACAGTTACAATTACAATTACGATTACGAGATTATGTAACGCTTTTAAAAACGCGGCTTTTGCTTCTAAGATTGTTGTCAGTCGTTAGCTGCTCCTCTATCAACCAAATCGTCTACGAATGCGTCTCTCCTTCGGGTCGGCGGTTCCAAAAGACCGAATCAAGCCTCTCAATCTTACCTGATCCGAAGAACAATCATTCGGTTGTCGTTGCCGCCTTTATCTAACCAGAAAGTGCATTAATTTTATCACAATGAATAAAGCAGAAGTCGATGGTCGCTTCTAACCTGGATAAAAGTGGAGGCCGACTTCAGCGGACTTTGATGCCATAAAATGTCCTTAAACATTGGAACTACATAGAATGGTGGATAGTCCGAACCAGTGGATTGGCGGTTCTTCTTTCGCTACAAATTGCACTCTGTTCATACAGATCAGTTTGAAGGGCACACGAATATCAGCTGGTATTTATATGATTCTGGTGTGAGGCTTTTGAGCCTTCCTGAAGAAGTCCTACGGCTTTAACCGTTGTTAAGCCTCGAGTAGAGTTCAGGTAGGACAGCCGGACAAACTAATTTAGTCGAAGAAAACATGTTTTGAAAGGAATGCATATTAAACAATCTCCCTATAATTATGATGAACGCATGTTATGATGCATGGACTCATCCGAGGCAACAGTGGCATCGTGCAGCGTCGTCTGTAAATTGGCACGGATGTGGGGTTGCTCTATAAAAGACCCGACAGAACGGATGATTTCCCTGTTCAAAGCGAACAATGACAAAGTGAGTTGATAGGCGACTATCAACTACGGTTTAGTGGTAATTGTTGGCTACACGGTGAGACTTTTGGCTGCTTATGCAGAGATAGGTGTTCGCCTTTTCTTAATCGTGTGCTTGTAGGAACTGTTTGTGTTCACACTTCCCTAAGTATTCAGAGAAACTGTGAGTTTCTCTTCTCTGGGTTTTGTACGAACTGGCGTTCATACATTATCTAAGTGTTCGCAAGAACTGCTCAACGTTTTCACAATTTCCTGTGTGTTCCTGAGAACGGTTTAAAGGAACTTTCTCCGCAAGATCGAGTTTGGAATTTAGAAGGTCTCGTTGAAAGTGAGGTTTTGAAACTTCTGTCGAACATTGTCCTTGAAGACGACCCCATTGGGTGCAGTATTATAGGTAAGACATTGTATCGGTTTAATTGTCCGACGAATTCTGCTTGTTTACTGAACATTTGTTGAGTTCCTCAGAATAGAATATTCTCATTTCAAAACTAACTTCATGGATGCAATAAGCAGGAATTTCAGTGGCTTGCATGCACGGATTAGCTTTCGTAATGACTGATTCGTTTAAACTAGTATTTTACTACCTTATTAACAAATTACAAATTAGGTCTTGACAATGAGAGGGACAATTCGAGAAATCTTTGTATTCATATAGATTATTCCTAATCGTGTAATCTACATCAAAACGATTATTATCGTTTTCATCACCATCATCATCATCATCATCATCACCTTCACCATCACCTTCACCTTCAGCATCATCTTCAGTTGCATTTTCGTTTTCATCATCACTATCGCCATCGTTTTAATCGTAATAATAATTAATTATCTGACCAGATTTTAGAAAGATAGAAATAATACTTCAGGTTTTAAATAGATGTCCCGTTGAGCGCATTGTCGAACAATAGAATTATTATCATTACAGCTACTACTATGGTTATTCCTATTATTGTTATTATTATTATCATCATCATCATCGTTATTATTATTATCATTATTATTAATTTATTTTTATTCTTATTTCTGTTGGGGTTGTTGCTGTTGTTGCTATTATTATAACTGCAATTATAATAGTTATCGCTAGTATTATTACTATTATTGTTACTACTTTAGTGCGAATGCATTTGTGAATGTCTGTGTATGTATGCAACATATGTATTATGTATGCAGTGTGTGCATGTAGGCATGTATATATGCAGCATGTATATATCCAACACTCGATTATTCAATATTAAATGTGCTGGCTGGCCCTTCAATTTGGAACGCTTTACCAATGAGCATTCGTATGTTGTCAAGTTGAAACTGTTCAAAAGGCAGATGCGTCACTATTTAATAATATCTGTTTGACTGCCAGCTGAATTGTTCATACAAACCATTAGTTTTTTGCCTCTTTTTTCTGAGTTTTTTTATATAGGACTAAGTGATGCACCGGACTTCAATAGAGTTTTATTTTTAGTTTCATTTGTGTACGGATTGTACATAACTTATTTAGTTTGCTTACATAATGATACATGCTTTGTTTACATTTCGATTGCCATCTTACGTCACTGATGTTAATAGGTGACCCTATTTAAGCGGGACCCTGGTCCCTTCTGGGTTTGCCTTTTGTATCCTGGCAAACTGTACGTTTTATGTGTATCCTGATATGTTGAATTTGGGATCAATAAAGAGTCAATCAGTCAATCAATCAATCAATCATGTATGCATATGTGCATGTATGCATTTATGCATGCATGTATTTTTGTATGTATGCATTTGTGCATGTGTGTATGTATATATGATGTATCTATGATGTATGTATGATGTTTATATGTATTTGAGTATGTATGTATTTGTGTACGTATTCTGTGTGATGTATCTATTATGATCCTGTGATGTATGTATGATTTATGTATGTATGTGTGTGTGCATATGTGAATATTCGTATTTATATATGTATGTACTACATAGTGCATTTTAAGTGCCTCACAAAAGCGTTGCATAGATGACTGCAAACATCATAACATGCATTTATCATAATTATAGAGAGATTGATTAATTTGCATTCCTTTCAAAACTTGTTTTCTTCGACTAAATTAGTTTGTCCGGTTGTCCTACTTGAACTCTATGCTCTGAACGCTACTCGTTGTTGTTGTTATTATTATTATTATTATTTCCAATTGGTATGCACTTAGAAAGCGTGGGTGCAAATCGGAAAAGAGATTTTTGATGGTTTTGGAAGTATGAAACTTCAAAGATTGGATGACGACGAGTTGATGGTAAAGAATACCAACAAGGACTTTGATGAAGCCAGTAATGAAAATAAACATTAGATCTAACGGTTCTTTCACTCTATATATATCACGAGTGTGGATTCCACAGTTAAATCCTATTTCTAGATCTACGTAGATATACATGCTTGCGATTCATTTTACCTCTATACAGCCTTGCAATGGATAAACTGAAACTGTTCATTCTTGTTATCATCCAGACTGAATTAATTAGCAATATGGATTTCGTGATTAGAATTACCAGCTGAGGAGAACTATGAGAAAGGACGAAAGTTCTAAGTAGAATGGTGGGACAACTCCACCACTGCCATACTCGGGTAGTGCCAAACCTATGCCTGGATAAAAGAGAAGGCCGACGTCAAATGCCTTTGATGCCATAAGATGTTCTTAAGGGTTGGGGTTACTTTTGAACTACATATAATGGTGGATAGTTCGAACCAGTGGATTGGCGGTTCCTCTTCCGCTACAAATTGCACTCCGTTCATACAGATCACAGTTTGAAGGACACACGAATCAGGAATATCAGTCGGTATTTATGTGACTGGTGTGAGGCTGTTAGAGCCTTTCTGAAGAAATTCTATGGCTTTAACCGCTGTTAAGCCACAGAGATTGCTTGTCGTGTTTTGCAGGCTTCCAAATAAGCGCGAGTAGAGTTCAGGTAGAAGAACCTGACAAACTAATTTAGTCGAAGATAACATGTTTTGAAAGAAACGCATATTAAACAATCTTTCTATAATTATGCATATTAAACAATCTTTCTATAATTATGATAATGCACGTTGTAATGTATGCAGTCATTTATGCAGCTTTTTTGTGAGGTACTTAAAATGCCCTGCCGTGACCGAAACCCGTTCTAGTTATAATCAATCTAAATACTGTTGAGGGCTCCTGTTGAAGAAAAGGCTAGCAAGTGCACATATTCACGTAGATTTGCGCTTTGGTAAAATTGGTCGATGTGAATAATAAATGAAGGTAGTACGATTGTTCACCCCATCGTATTCGGTGTTCGACGCTACTTGATATGTGTAACAACAATGTTCTGCATTGAATCTGAAAGAAGGCAGAAATTTGAACATTCCTATCGAAATGAGTTCTCATGCGTTTAATCGTAACTGGCCTGCAGTTCTGCGGATGCCTATAATCGAGTAATCGTAATCGTAATCTCGAGATTTCTACAGCGCCCAACGAAAGTCAAGTCACGGGAACTTATTCTCAGGCGCTCAGTGAAAACCAAATCAATAGGCAAATTTGGTTCGATTCTATGTCAGGATCCAAAGTCAGGCACAGAGATAGCGTGGCAGCAACGGTGGTGGTGTTTGGGATTGGGGCGAAAAGAGAGATAAGAAAAGGAAAAAGAGTAGCGAATGAAGGGTCAGATGTCAACGAACCAGTTGAGTGAAGGTGAATGACTGGTGATTTATCAGCTAGTGACCACCGCATAGTATGTATATGTTGTAGAGAATACCTTGAAGGAGTGGTTAGGATGAGTTGTATCTAGACTGTGGCTAAGCAACGTAAGACTATTCATGTAAACACAAGATGTGCATATGCCTATAAACCATGTGTTACCTCTCAAGGCCGACAGAACCGATACAGATAAAAAGAAGGAACGAAATTATCAGAGTCATTTTATCAATTATCCAATTAGGCAATTTAGGCAATTATCCAAGTGGTATATGACATGAGTGCGACACGGTGGTCTATCGGTCAATAATCATGCGGTTGCGGGTTCGACTCCGTGTAACGACCTTGGACAATTTGTTTGCGTACACGTGCCTTTGTCACCAAGCAGTATAATTTGGTAGAGGCGTAAACTGGAAAGTAAATGGCAAGTACTGCGATGCACTGGTCCCGTGTTGAATACCTTGAGATTCGTACCACAGCTTGCAATATATTTCGCCTATCAGTATCAGTAGAAACAGTTCCTCTTCAGTATCTACACATTGTACAAAGGCGTGAACTTATTGCAGTTGTTGAGGTCCAGTTCACCCCTCTTAGTCCATTCCTCCCATGTTCGTTCCAATGAGGCCCACGAAATGCAAACGTTCGTATTAGGAGTGTCGACGGAGGTCAGTATCAGCTGAACAGGTTGGCTAGGTTGGATGCTTCAGCCGATGAAGAGTACTTTAAAGAGATTAGATGCAATACAATGCAATGAAATATGATACAAAGCAATGCAACACAATCCAACAATCAATATCACATAATGTGAAGATAGATACCGGGGAAAATATTAAACAGAATAAAAAATACAATACAATGCAATACAATACAAAGCAAAACAACAGAATCCAAATACATTAAACTGAATAGAATGCAAACCAGTAGAATACAATACAGTGCAATAAATAGTTTAAATGCAGTGAAGTGTTTCTTTATAGGTCATTTAGACCTTAGTCGTGACTACGAATATTTTTGCGGTGTGAACTGTTAACTTGTAGCCAGAAGAATTAGAATAAGGAGAAAGGGAAGACTTCTGTGATTGATCGTAACAAAGATGAAGACGGCCTGCCTTGGTTTCTTCGTCTATATTCTGTCCGCAGAACTCTCTCGAGCGTCGAAATATCCTCTGAAATGTAAGCACAGCACAATTATTTTTCTCTCTTTCTCTCTCTCTCTCTCTCTCACTCTTTCTGTCTGTCTCTCATTCTCTTTCTCTTTCTGTCTGTCTGCCTGTCTATCTTTCTCTGTCTCTGTCTGTCTCTTCATCTTCCTATCTGTGTGACTATCTTTATCCCTCCCTCCCTCTCTCTCTCTGTCTTTTTTTACTCGTTCCTGCTTGTCTCGAAACTAAAAGAGTCGACAAATTCATGGCCATTAGTTGCAGAATGTTCCTTTCTTGTTTCAATCCATCATCATAATCTATAATCATAATTCATCACCTTCGTCGTTGTCGTCGACATCTTTATTGTTATCATCATTACGATAATCGTCGTATTCGTCATCATAAGTACCATCAGCATCGTCACCATCATCATCACCATCACCGTCGTTGTCGTCATCATCATTATCAAATCGTAATCGTAAACTCTACAGACTGCTTTTTTGACTCTTGATCTCGCTAACTGAATGTATGTATGGTTGAGGCATGTCTTTTGACAGATAACAATAATTCGGTCTACAAGCGCGAGCTCAAATTAATCAATACAATGAAAAGCGACAAAAGGTTCGTTGTCCATCAGAGCAATCGTCCTGATTCTGTGTCAAAATAGGTTTCTCTCTTGGTAGAGCTCCGACGAAAACCTAACCTGAATGCACCACTCTCTCTATATGTATATGTATGCATGTATGTATGTGTATATATTATATATATCTGACTCTCTCTATCTCTATCTTTCACCCGCTCTTTCTCGGGTTCTCTGTCTCTTCTCTCTCTCTCTCTCTCTCTCTCTCTCTCTCTCTCTCTCTCTCCCCACGTATTTCACTTTCCATGTATTTCATTTGCTCTCTTTCTTCGTTTGAATGCCTCACTCTTTTTTCCGATATCAACTCCTGCATCCTCGTTATTTTGTTGACTGTCAATTTTGTCTCGACCAGTTTCTTATGCTATCTGAGTCTATCGCTGTCTGTCTGTCTCGGTGTGTCTCTATGCCTCGGTCTGTCCTCGTTCAAATGCTCTCTCTCTCTCTCTATGCCTCTGACTATTTCTTGCCTTCTCTATTTCTTTCTTGCTCTTTCTTTCTTATTTTGCTCTCTCTCCCTCTGTGTCTCTCTCTCTGTCTTTCTCTCTGTCTTTCTCTCTGTCTCTCTTCTCTCTCTGAGGCGGCGTTCTTGCTTTTACACACTCTATGTCCGTCTGTCTGTCTGTGTGTCTATCTGTCTTCCTGCCTTCCTGTCTGTCTGTCTATTTCCAGTCTAACTTATCTACTTCTACTTTTCGAAGAATTAATTTATGACGTTATTTCAGGCCAATTTCTTACTCAGGGGGTCGTGTTAGTTTAGTGCTCAGCGTGTTCAGCTGTTAATCCAGAGGTCGGGTCTTTAAATCACAGCCAGGGCTGAAAGATATTTCCCAATTTCTGCTCTACTTGTGCCCTCTAGCAACTCAGCTATTAAATGAGTACGCTAACCGTACATTGTCGGCAGGAAGATCAGGCGGCGCAGAAGAGGACTGGCTACCAGCTCTCATACAACGAGACTAAGAAAGTGAAGTCGGTGGATATGCATGCTTTCAAATATACATTAAAAAAATATGTTAACTATTATTATGTGTATAGACTAACACTTGCGCCGCACGTGGATAAAAAGTTTGCGAATATGTGTACATGTACAGCGCCATTTTTCGGCCTCGACCCTACTACGGCGCTCTACAAATCGCCTTATTAATAGTTAGAGTGGAAAGCTATATATATCTGCGCTTAACGTTTTCTTATATAAACGATTAGATTAGAGAACTGGATATATATGCGCTTTATTTTAAATCTCTCCTTCAACTCGTACGACGTAGTAACCAGATGAGCAGAATGTGTTGCCCAATCTATGTACCACACTGACGCTGGCATAATAGATCTATGCGTATGGAACAGATCTATGAGATCTCGTGTAATTGACAAAAGATTCTCCCTGCTAAACAGCTCTTTTGAGACCTTGCAAAATGCTGCGTAAATGTTGTGATGCACACGTGCAGAAAGTATCGCACTGAAGAAAAGTAGTTATAGTAATTTTCAATGTGTAACGACATTACATGGCGTCAAAGGTCGTTGACGTCGATTATAAGAGATTTTTTTGCAGTTTTCACTGTAAATACTCAAGTAGAGTGAATCGTGCAACCTGCATTTTTCTTATAACTCAGGCCTAAATAAGAACGTCGCGGAATAAATTGCCACGAGCGGGCATGCATATAAGCAAGACCAGTAGGCAATTTAATACCAATTATTGTACGTCATTAACCTTAGTATATAGGCGTCTTTAACACATGGGACGTCATAAATTGGATGTTGGGATCTACAGAATTCTTATGAAAATATGTGGCGATGAGATTCGTGAAGATGCCATCAAAATAAACATCAGTACATACTTACGGAAAAGGACTGGTTAAAATGATAAAATTGCTGAAAGCAGAATACCTGGAGATTTTACATTAAGATTGAGATTTGTATGTTGGCGAGGACTGTACTAATCTCTTTCTTATCTCTATTTCCACTCCAATCCCAAACATCACCCACTGTAGGTGCCACTCTATCTCTCTACCTGACTGTTGATCTTAACCTTGAACCAAACCCCTTTTGCCTATCCATTTGGTTTTGACTGTGCGCCTGTGAATAAGCTGGTACCCGTGACGTGGCTTTCGTTTGGGCGCTGTAGAAATCTCGAGATTACGATTACGATTACGACCCCATGCAGCGAAGCTAATCTCTTGAAAGTGTTATATTGTTACGTGTAAGCTTCAAACGATCTGTGTATTAATGACAAACTTGGCACAGTTAATTATAGATGTTTCGAATGATTTAATATCTGCCTAGTGTAATGTAATGCATCGTATTATGTCGTATTGTATTGTATCGTAATACTATGTATGAAATATATGTGCTGTTATGTTATACTATGTTGTGCTATGCAGAGTTATGTAAAGGAGTGTATATGTACTACAATGCAATGCCAAGCAATTCTTCTACTCATAATCGGTTAACTTTAGAATGGCAGTTGTGATCATCCCTAAAAGGCGCTGTATAAAACGCCAGATACATAGAGCGGACAGCGTACGGTGGGTTCTTTAAGCAATGAATTTCAGAAATATCGAGTCAGATTCGCAATATGGGGTTCTGTGTTCCATGAACCCATATGGGTCTATGTGGCGCCTCTCATGCATCATGCGGTATGTCACCCAGAATATTTTTGATGAATAAACGAATATATATATATATATATTTATCAAACCCCGTATCAAAACGTTCATCGGCAAGCAAACGTTGCTAATGTGGCTAATAATGGCTACACATTATGTCTTGTAAAGTAAGGGAAGGATATTCATCTTGAGTTACGATGCGTCGTGTGTTGATGCTGTAGGGTTAAAAATAACTCTCAAAAGCCTACATGGCGAAATCTGTCCAATCTGTTTACGTTTAGAGATCAACGGGATGTCTGCAGGAAAAGCGAGGAAGTGTGCAAACCGAAGACTAATAACCCGGTGCTCATCTGCTGCTCCCACTACAAGTGCACATGCAAGCAATCGAGCAGCGACTGCCGATGCAAACGGACGATATTTGGATAAGACAGAGGATGTCTCCGCATTGTCTCCACTCGTCTGGTAGTCATGACAACGTACTATACTGTCGCTGTTTCTGGTGTAAAGCGTCAGCTTCATGGTGAAAGTGGTTAGAGTGGGACCCTTGGTCAAACGGAGGGTGGTCTCTGCCTCTCTTAACATTCCCTCCCTCACTTTTTATTTGGCTGCCTGATTGCAAAACACGCTTAAAATTCCTTTGCTAACTTGGCTGCATATATTGTCTTCTTCACAATACAATACAATACAATGCAATAAAATACAATGCTATGTATGATATAAATTGAACTACATTGCATTGCACTGCATGGCACCCTACAAAATAACACCAGATCACATTAAATTACCAGCCACTTGATCGTATTGTAATTCGGGTATTTTTACACCAAGCTTTAACCAAAGTCTTGTTAAAAGTCATTTTCATATTTAATTTGCAATGCTAGAACTCACAAATTCTGAATCATGTCTTGCAACCCAATTTAACCACAGGGCAAGGTTTATTTGTGTATTTCTATTTATTTATTTATTCATTTACAAGTAATATATTCGCATATAATTTTATGATGCGCAATGTTTGATGTGAATGGCACGACTTCTTTTGAAAATGAAAAAAAATTATTTATAGGACATGAAAAACACGAATAGTGTGAACATACTGAATACAGTGCAGACCTAAAAGAGCAATTGAGAGGCTGTTGTACACGGCATCTTTATAACATAACAATTATTATAAGGTATATATAACACCTGTTATAAGGCATCTTTATGACATACCTGCTACACTCCATCTGTAACATACCTGTCGTACAGCAGCTTTGAAACATACCCGTTCTACGGCATCTATATGACGCAACTGTTAGGAGGCATCTTTTTAGCATACCTGTTATAAGTCATCTTTGTGACATACCTATTATTTATGGTGCATGTTACACCCTATGCAATATCCTGATCTACGTTTAAATAGTTTGTGCAGTGTAGTTTTCAACACAATGTCGAGGCTTTAAATCTCGGTGTGAGACCCTTGTCGCTTAGGCACTATTGCCAAGCTTATAGAGTTGTGAAGAAATGTTGTTCAGTTGCAGTTTCGTTGTTGCCTCCAAATTTTAAGAGAAGAGGCCACAGAGGAGGCTCTGCTGAATCTTATCAGAAAGTTACTGGAAGGAGACAAGTAAAGCACTAACCTTTAGGTTGTCAATAAACCAAGTTTGATCGCTTGTAATAGATTCTCTAAATCGCGCTATATTAATGTCCAGATTCATATATGCAGACCAATTATATTCATGTATACGGATATACATATATATGTATAATAGCATTTTGTGCATATATGCATCCAGTCGTACAGACTTTTCGAACTGGTTACTTTAAAGCCAATGCAAAGCTATAGATTTGAATTGCTGCAGAAACCCACAGGATCTCAACACAAAGTGCTGTAGTTCTAAACAACAGTTAGAGTGTAAACAGTATTGTTGTCTCAGTAGACAAAAAGAAACCTTTCAAGAGGATTTTTCGGATTACACATACTGCAGTCGTTTGAAAACAGATGGAAAATTCTTTCAGCCACTTCAATCCTTGGTTACTTCATATTACGCCTGAGACAGCTTAACGACAAAACAATTACTGGACTGCGTCTTATGGCGTCTACAATGTCAAGTTGTATTCTCGTTCATTGGACACAGGTCTCCAATTCATGGCACCCTACGCAAAAGCCTAATTCTCTGTGCTATTATGTGGAGATCTCGACGTATCCAATTTTCTTCTTTTGCTAAACAGCTGAAGAAACAGCGAGCACGCAATCTCTGATGAAGAGAAAAGGCTTTACCCATTAAAGGCAGTAAATAAAGCTGAAATTCCTGTTCCTCAGCGTTTCAACTTTTTCGCAGAAATGTAACAACACTTGTGCTTGCATAATCGACACCGAATCTTTGTATTCTACACATGTACCTATTATGTGTTAAGTTACTCTCTATGCTCTTATTGTATGTCGACACACATATTAGCCCTCAAGCTGAGAAAACTGATTTGAGTAATGCAAAGCGTGTAGGTTCGTGAATTTATTTCCAAAAACTAGTCCTGGAGGATAGAGTATGCTTTGGCGCTTTAAAAAGTATAAAATTAATGTTGAGCATTTTGTTTCACCAAAGATGTTATGTGTAGTTTAGGATTGGAGACGGAAATTAAGGCTGCTAATAAGGTTTATGGACTGGGGAGGTTACTTTGATTTCTGTTATTACAAACTGATTTGAATTATGCTTTTCAATATCACGGTTTTACGACTTGGTTAACTAGGCATGTTATTTTGAATATGGATAACACTTTCGATATTTTGAATATAAATAAAACATGGGGTACTTTGAACACACACAACACTTTGGATATTTTGAACACAGATAAAACTTTGGATATTTTGATCATAGATGACACTTTGGGTACTTTGAACATATATAACACTTTGGATATTTTGAGCAAAGATAATTTTTTAGGTTTGGTTGATTAGATTTAAAGTGTATTATGAAGCAGGGTAAATTCTTACTAAATGAAACACCGTTTCAAAATTGTTGTAATAAACTTTGACCAAGTATTTGAATTAGCTTAAGCCTTACGAATAAAGATCATCATTATGAAGGCTACAGGTTGTATTCCAAACTCCCAGTTTTAGACTCGACATAGGTAAAAAGTCAATCATGCCACAGGTGACCCGATACATCTGTAACAAGGTAACCAAATTCAACCGACAATGCCGAATGTACCTAATATCAAGAAACCTGATTGCAACAGGCAAGATCTTCAACCTGAATGCTTCCTCTAGCATGATATAAACACTGATCAACCTTCTACACAGATCTTATTTAGGTGTCAGATATCTGAAAGGCTGAATGAGGACCCGGACAAAGAAATGGGTTCTGTTCCAAAGTTCGCATCTGCCTCTGTCTCTCCCGTTGTCTGCCTCAATCTGCATCTCTGTCTGTCTCGGTATCTCCGTCTGCATCGGTCTGTATCTCTCTGTGTCTCGGTCTGTATCTCTCTGTATGTCGAACGCTTTTTCTGCCTCTTTCATTCAATTTTTCATTCCTTTATAGCGTTCTTCTATTTCTTTATGCTTGTATCAGTTAGCTAGTTATTAAGCTAGTTTCTTGTATATCAGTGAGTGAGTGAGTCAGTCAGTGATTCAATCAATCAGTGAGTGAGTGAGTGAGTGAGTGAGTGAGTGAGTCAGTGAGTCAGTGAGTCAGTCAGTCTGTCTGTTTGTCTGCCTGCCTGCTGCCTACCTTTCTTTCTATTTTTATGCGGTCTGTGATCAGTGAAATGAAGATTTTCAGTTCACAACTGAAACATGTCAGCGACACCGTTCTGTCTTCAATGTTAATAAAGTAATGTATGTCTCATAGTGTAACGCAGGAGGTTTTCATTTCCTGCTCTTCGACCTTTAAGCCGGAAATGGACGATTCCCAAGGCATTTGACACGGGGCCTGTGCAATCACAGGACTTCACCGTTTACTTCCCAGCTTTAGCCGACATCAAATTATACGGCTTTGCGAGAGAGAAGAGTGTGCACGAATAATCTGTCCATGGTCTCTACACGGTGTCCAGTCAGAAGACTCTCACCTGAAATCGTAGGATTACAGACCAAGAGTTCTACCGAATAGACCACCGTTCTGTCCTGGGCACACCCTAAGGACCCGATATTTAACAATAACTATTCCTACTCCATGAACATATACCACGTGGTTTTCGGTCGATCACGTGGTCGTCTCCTCTCCCTAGGGGTTTGTTCGTTGTGAGAATAGTTTGGGTAGCAAAAGCATAACGTTACCCATCTAAGACTCCACTTCTCGCCTACCACACCAGAAACTTCGTAACTAGTCCTAAGCGTTGGCTTTATCTGGCCTTATTTACCTCGTAATGTGGGAACTAACATGTTGCGTCCAATACAAGGCGTTCGTGCCATACAAGCAATGGCCTTATGGATCCCGACTGATTCTGTCCAATAGGCTGTAATTCCGGAATGTAGCCTTGTCTAGAAACAAACATCCCCTAATGCTTTTTGAGAAGTCCTAAAAGTCGCAATACAAATCCTCAGATACCTATATACGTACACGGTAACATACATAAATACACATACATTACGATAACAACTCTGTTTTCAGATGATATTCCAAATGATCTAATTATGCACGGGCAATACAAGCCTCCTAAGGCGAGAATCTACAAAAAAATATAAAGTTACAATTACAGTTACAATTACAATTACGAGATTATGTATCGTTTTTCTCAACTCGGCCTTTGCTTCTATTATTGTTGTCAGTCGTTAGCTGCTCCTCTGCCAATCATTCGCTTCAAATGCGTCTTTTCTTGGAGCCAGCTGTTCTAAACGACCGAATTCAGTCGGTCTTACCTGATCTGAAGATTGATCATTCGGTTGTCGACCCAGTTGAAAGGTCCTATCATGAGTTGGGGGGACATGGCGAGCTACTTGGTTAGAGGGCAGCCTTTAGCAGATCATTTACATAATCAAATTCCTGATGCATCACGTGACAACGAAACTTCGTTTATGAAGGAATCAAGAAGAAGAAAGAAAGAGGTAGTATTACCCAGTGTGTAGCGATATCTTGTGGTTTCCACATTCGCTTACCCGTTTACTTTACCTTACATTATGTTGGTCATTTCAAAGAAGACAGAAGGATGGAAGAAGAAATAAAGTGGAACCGAGAGGTGTCTTCAATACTATCACGTGATATCTTCTAAGCTGCACCCTCAGTGAGCCAGGTTTTGATTGTGTCCCCTTCGCAGAGTTTGTTTCGCCTTTTGCAATAGCACACCTTTCGGACGTGAAGTTTTGCCAATGGATTGGAGGCTTTGATCGATGATCCAACACAGCCGGGTCATACTAGTCCGCTCACAAACCAGTCTATAGTTCCATAGCTCTATTAGAATGCAGAAAGCTTGAACGTGGCCTATTTTTTATACGTTTGCATTTATTCTATGCCTTGCTTTGCAACGTAACTTCTTTCACTGATTCCTGAACAAGAAGGCCTATGTTCACTCTTAAAAGTAGTCTCGTGAGACAGCCTAAACCTACGTAGCTCGTAGACGTAATTGTCTAGTAATAATGAACAGTCACTGTGGCTTATGGACAGGTACTGTTGCACCTTCTGAAATTACTAAACAAAAGAGCCTTTCGGCAAACGACAATGGATCCGCATTCGCAACAGTTTATGTATGCGAAAAGCCTAATATGATAATCCAAAGACTTCTATAGCGTCACTGTGATAATGCTCAAGGCATCAGTCGATGATCGTTCCTGAGCAAAGCCACAACAATGTCTGTTCATAGCAGGCATTACTTTAATAAGAGCTGAACCGTGCGTTAACTAAGAAATGTAGTTGCAAGATGATGTTTGAGAACACAACGCGACAATGAAGTTTATGCTTGGCTATATAACCGGATGTTTCTTACGTTGGTGGCATAATGCAAACTCTGTTGACGGCTCGTCATTGCAAACACGGAAACCAACTGGAGAAACTCAAATATTGGAGTTAGACCGCCTTTATCTAATCAGAAAGCGCATTTATCACATTGCTTAAAGCAGAAGTCGATGGTCGATTCTAAGCAGTGCATAAGGCAACAATCGATTGTCGCGTTTAAGCAAATCCTCATTCAGAAATCGCAGTCCATTGGAGAGAACCATTCAACAGTCGGTGTTTTATCCACCGAGCATAAGCCTTTTAATATAGGCAGACAAGTAGTATGCTCTGGTCCAGATACACTTTTACATGTACAAGGTTATCATTTAACTATTAGTAACTTCTCTCCTTTTGTAAGCGCAGTCTTAATGAGACCACACGCGTTGCCCAAACCAGGGCCCAAGTTTAAGTTAATGTCATTGTTTAATTTCTCTCGATTACAACAAGTGCCGACATTTCATTATCCCGGGTTTCTGCTCAGTTACATAACCCGCTCCGTCATTTAGGTCCACAGCAATCAATACTCGCTTACTAGAGAAGTTGTGAAGCCTTCTGAACATCGAGCCGAACCATACGCTATTCTCTTAGTCTCACAGCTTGTAGCTATAATATGAACTTCATTTTAAGCTGCAGAACATTGTTTATATTTAAGTATAAACATAGTTACACGCATCTACAGTGCTTATAGATCAAAATAAAAACAGAAGTCAGGTTTGTGAGATAGCATCAGTGAGGCTTGAAACAAAAGTCAAAAGTTTTCCTGCAACAACTACTGCCTGGAATTTGAGAACCAAAACCTTACCTACATGTGAATACAACGACAATTTACCTCTAGTCCAGATACACTTTAACATGTACAAGGTTATTATTTAACTATTAGTAACTTCTCTCCTTTTGTAAGCGCAGTCTTAATGAGACCACACGCGTTGCCCAAACCAGGGCCCAAGTTTAAGTTAATGTTATTGTTTAATTTCTCTCGATTACAACAAGTGCCGACATCGATTTTAGAGCTTGTTAAAGTCTACTGTGTGTACATAATTGTAACTAGTAACTTCTCTCTTGCCGTTGTCTAATACATAAGGCATAAACCGATGGCACACCAAAGCCAAACAGCCTTGACACATAGGCCTTGAGTATGTCAGAGTACATTTAATTTCACTGTTATCTCTGCATCTTTGAAATCATATACCTGTGTTTTGTTAATTTAACCACATCTAATAGTTTTTGAGTAAGCGCCCACAAGGCAAGTCTTTCCAAACTTGAGTTCAGAGCTGCCTGAAACTGTCCGTTGTATACTGAAAACGTGCTGGTGGCTAGAATGGAAATAAAGGTATTGATTAAGAGTTTGCTCCAACTCGAAATCGAACTTTATACTCACGGACCTGTAAGATAAACAAAGACAAGGGTTATTATAAGTTTAAAATAAACTGCAAATCGATGACGAAATACTGTATCGCCAAATTGGCCGTCCCTGGTTTTGAAACCGTGAAAAAATAACGAATATATTATGCACTTCTGAAATTTTATCGATAAATTTGCAATCCGTGAAAACTCGATTCGATGGCAAAGTGGAAATAAAACTACATGCCTTTATATAAAAATAAAAAGCTATTAGAATCGCAGGCAAGGCGTACTATTCTGTTCCATCTTCCATGGCATATTAGTCACACAAAACGTGAGAATAGCAACTTGTTAACTAAACATTTCCACGGTTCTTCGAACTTCCGCGGTGGTGAATAGTAACTTCTCCGTAACTGGTCCATATTTTTTGAATAGGTGACCTAAACATGTGTGCAGCATGGTGGTCTCCTGGAAGGCTTTCTGAGAAGTCTCTCCCGAATAGGTGCTACATATATATGGGGCACTATAGCCGATTGGTTAGAATGCTCGACTTGTAACGCGGAGAGTACAGGTTCGACCCTCCCTTGAGACGGTTACTGTGTAGGAACCTTGAGCAAGTCCTTCACTCACAATTGCTCAGCGCCATAGATTGATGCTCACCCATTAGGTAGTGGCGCTTAATAAATGCAGAAGTAATAATATTCGCGATTATATTAAATAGTCAGATACAAGCTGTATCGTCCATCGCGAAACGTACCGCAGTGTATTCGATACCGGAGGTAGACATTTTTGACAACATTCTGATAGACATCGCCAGTTGAGATCCATTGAGCCGACGAATTTATCGGTTGGACACAGTAGTTGTATGGTTGGCTGCCATTGTTCGGGCCATATGGGTTGGCGTTGCTCCAGTTGGAGTCGTTGAAACTCACTGCCATCCAGCCAGCCGTGTGATTGGTCGTGACCTTCCACGTACTGTCAGTAATGAAGGTCTTGCTGGATCCGAGAAGACCTCCGATCCAGGCCGTGTTGTCGATTCGGACGGCTATCACTCGGGCCATCGGCGGTAGAGGAACGCTGTCCGAATAGTAAAGCTGAGCTCGATTGGGTAGATTGGTCATCTCGATGCCATCGATGTACAGATGTTGAATGACTTCGTCAGCAGTGAGAGAGAAAACTACGAAAATTGCATCAAAAAACCTATATAATAATAACGATACTACTACTAATAATAATAATTATAGCCAACTAAGACATTTTATTTCTCCGGAGCCTCTTTCTAAGTCCAAAGGTCTCATAGGTAGGTACCTCGGGCAATAATAATAATAAATGTAGTAGTAGTAGTAGTAATAGTGGTAGTGGTAGTAGTAGTAATAGTAATAGCATATAGTAGTAGTAGTAATAGCATAACAGCATAACAATAGCATCAGAATGTCAACAATTTTAATATTATAATAATAGTAATAGTAATATTAATTTTTTATTAAAAAAACTATTAGAATATGCCACCTTTTCCAGTGCCTATCAGTTATCGTCCGAAGGTTTCATGCTATTATCTTTCGCAACACTTTATCTCCGCCAAAATTTGACGAGATTTAACCAACCCAGACATCTTATTTCTCCGGAGCCTTTTTATATGTCACGAGGGATCATAGGTACCTCAGGCAATGATGGTGATGAGTTCTCTGCCCAAAGGCAGGTTCATTTGTTTTATGCCATCCGGGAATGAGGTGGTTTTTCGTTGTCTTCATCACAGACAATTGTGGGTGAGCAACGTGCCCAAGGTCGCCACGCAGTGGCTTGAGGTAGATTCAAACCCGCGACCCCTCCGGTTACGTGGTACCGACCATACCACTACACCACCGCATCCCACCCTCAGGCAATATAAAAATAGTAATAATAACGGTCGATAGAATTTGTGACAACAGATTACACTCGCCTTTTGTACAGTACAGAAAAGTTAACCAGAAGTGTATGCAAAAAGGAAATCGTCATATCAACGATAACTGAGCCATATAATAATTGTGATGTATGCGTTGTGTGAGTTTATGTGTACTGTATATAATATGTATGTATGCAGGCATGTAAGCAAGTGTATGCATGTATATAAACGCGTGTATACGTATGAATGCACACATGTATGCATGATTACATGAACATTTGTATTGCGCCTTTTGAGCTATCAAGGACTCTTTAGAGAGCTCCGTCTAAAACTAAAGTTTGTCTTTGTTCCCGACTCTCGCTCTCTTCTTCCGCCTCCATCCTACATTCAAGCTCGCTTTATGCATTTGGAAAGCAAAGCAGTTGGAGCTCGTTTGAAAAATACCGGTTCCAATAGCCTCCCCGCTGCAATCGATCCATTAACAATTGTTTAGCCTGAGCTGCGTTCAAACTCGTTCAGTGTCTTTTCACTGGGGATCGTACCCCACGAAGTGCTGTCCATATTCTCTGCAGACCACACTTGTTCAAACTAGGCTACATGGAATCTTTAACCGTCTTGAACGACAATGTATTCCGCTATTGTCGACAGAGAAAAGAACTTTTGTAAAAACAGCTATTATACATGAATGTATATACCCATATGGGTAAGCAAGTTGAAACAATTGTCTTAAGTTTAGACCTGAATGACGGCAAAGAACTGACTGAACGTATAGAACTATGCAGCGAATTCTAAAACCGAGCACCAGCAACCGAAAACACTCTAGAACTATTCTAGTACGGAGCGCATCAAGATTCAGTGTCCACTGATCGAATGCAATATTTGTTGGTATGACGGTTGAGCATGCAATATTTGCTGGTATGACGGTTGAGGATGCAATATTTGTTGGTATGACGGTTGAGGATGCAATATTTGTTGGTATGACGGTTGAGCATGCAATATTTGTTGGTTTGACGGTTGAGCATGGAACAGAGATGAGTTGGGTGATTTAAATATAGTACTATAGACTAGACCTAAGTGCCTAATTGGTCCGTCCTGTATTCAGAGTCTTGGGAACTTACTCACAAACTATGCTTCCTTAGTGGTACGTGGAATATCAAGGTCTGGCGCATTAGAAGTTGATTATTCGAAATGGTTATACCTAGAAGAGGCGCTACACGAATGCTCGAGCAATGAATGAACAATAAGACAATGATTTCTATAAAATAATTATTATTACACTTACATTCAGAATATTTGACTGTACAGAGGTTGAATGCAATCGACAGGATTGAGCCCAATCTAAACCCTAATACACTGATATTAACTAGATTCTACACAAATAGTTCGTCATCTTCTTCGGTCGTCTCGTCGTCCATCTTCCAACTCCTTCCTTCTTCCGAGGACCCGTCCTCTCCGTCCGACCTGTTCTTCCCAACTCCCCGGAATGCGCGCTATCCTGCCTAATCTCCCAGCCTCTGACTATATCGCCTCTTGGCTGGCGAACCCCTCCGACCAGCCCAGGATTCGAAACCCTTATCATATTTGGATCTATCTCTGAAAGAATTAGCATATCACCCAGACTGTGCTATTTTGGATGAGCTAGCCAGGCTTACTCGTTTCTGCCAATTATCCTTAACATCTCCTTTTAAGGGAATATCAGTTACATATGCGTCATCTTCCCCTGCATTGTCTTCCCGGCCCGTTGCGAGGCTGAGCCGTTCTATCACCAGGCTATGACGTGTACAGCAACCCTTCCTCCACTTGCTATACTGGATAAGAGATTGACACATTCCAAGTTAGCGGCCAGCATCCACACGTTTGACTAAGAAGTCTGCCAACTTACTGAGTCACACTGGATTGCACAATGTACTGCCTTTATATAGCGCACTTTCCAGCACGGTCACAGTACTTTGTGACTTATAAGACAGATTTTAAACTGGATTCTTTACACGATGGTCGACCAATGTAACGATCCCAATATTGGTGTAATGTGCTGATACTTATGCGTTTTTGCTATGGCTCTGGCCAGAGTGTTTTGAACCATTTGTAGTTTGTGCAGATTCCTCTTTGTGATGCCGATAAGAAGACTCAAAGGCCAGATTTTTACTGCTCAGCCTTTAGAAACGATGCAAGTGGTCTGGGAACGCAACCCACAGGTCGCTTTGTTCAACCTCCTGTTATATCTCGCTAAATATTCTTTTGTAGTTTTATAGCAGCGATCTATAGCGCAGATCGTGCTACAACCCGACTCACAACCGATTCCGTTGTACTTCGTTAAATTTCCAATCGACTCATCAAGACAACAAGAATGAATTCAGCCGCATGATAAATGTTCAGTTCACCCATAATACACGTACAATGATTCTACCATTTAAGTCCTATCATAACAAGAACTGGCTGTATTTCCCGAGCAGCCAAACAGATGGCGTTGCCTGTGTCAACTCGAAATGCAGTGATTATATTAGACTGATTTAATTTCCATCAACAACTCAGTTCTTTTATTTTGATAATCGACTCATGTAAAAAAAAACCTTCCTTAACCACATCAGGCTTTCATACAGTTTCGGTATACCGCAAAACAATTTTATGTCGTTGTTTATATATTCGTCTAGCCTCTATAAATAATAATTCTCGAAACAATATGAGCGCTTTCATAAAGCTTACAATTACCATTGGGTTGAATATTCAAATTGAATCCTGTGAACGTAATATGGCGATGAGCTAGAGGAATTTTGAGAAACCACGATTGCGCAATAGTTGGAGGTATGTCTTAGCTTGTCTACTGTCTTGGCTGGAAGGGCCTATCTAAGCGGGCGCAAATGCTATGTAAGACAGCGCAAAGATTTGCAGCACTAGTCTGTCTTGTGCTAAGTTGAAAGTCTGAGTTACAAACATCGTGGATGGAGTCGTGCGTTTGGAAACTGTGACAATTCAAGTACTGATGTGACTGAACTGTTAGCTTAATTATAATTTCTTAAAGCAAAGGTTGTGTGTCGCTACTCAAGTTAACGCTACGCTACGAATCGGACAATGCTTCACCTTTCTATTTCTCTCAACCACAACCCAGCGTAACAGCTATTTTGTTTCCTTCCCTTTCTAGTCTCCGGGCAACCTGATTATGGTCTTCATGCGATATTTCAGGACAATCCCATTGACTTGACGCAGCACTTGTGAATAAACTGGTGCCCTGCGCTTAGCTTTTAATGAGCGTTTTAGAAATGATCGAGTCTACGATTACAAATGTAAGACTTAGTAAACTATACGATCTTAAAGCCCTCTGGAGTATAGCTTACCGTCAGTTGAACAGCTTCTTCCACCACTTTGTACGGGACGCTGAAAAGAAAGTATAATCAGATAACACGTTTTCTCTTGAACAACACGGCTTACTTGATAGTTGCTTTTTTCTCAGAGATGAAGACAACAATCATAACTTTTCATTAACTTGATACTTCTAAAAGCAGCTTTTTACTGCTAAACTGCAAACCAGTATGATGACCCCAGATCAAAGCTAGACAGGCCGAGACTAAATCCTAGCTTTCTCAGTAGAATTAATACGAAGTAGGGAATGGATGCTAAGGTAAGGTAATGTAAGCTAAAGTTAGGTAAGTTACTGTAAGGTAAGATAGGGTAGGATGAGATAATGATACATAAGATAAGGTAAGGAAAAGTTAGGTAAAGTAAGGAAATATAAGGTTAGGTCAGGTCATGTTAAATTTATTTGTGATTATACAGGTAATACTGCGTGTGCTTTTACCGATAGCAATCTATGCTTTCTTCTTTAAGTCCATGGGGTCATCTCCCTTTGGTTTCGATCGCACTGTTCAGTGTAGATTTTCATTGCACCCTGTCCTGTGCCAACAGACTCCGCCTTTGGACGTCCTTCCCGCAACAGTCCTTGACTTCATCCAGTCATTCTCTGCTTGGTCTACCCCTGATCCGTCCGCCATCCATCATTCCAAACACAACCTGTTTGACCATCCTCAAAAAGGTTGTGTTTCGAATGATAGCAATAGATAGTGAAATACAACAGTTACCTCGTAGTGGAAGCAGTTGGTACTGAATCCACAAGTCATCGGAATGTAGTAGAAGAGCTCACATTTCCTGGTGTTTGCTCTCCAGTTGAACGAAGTGCAATTGGGATCCTGCCTGCACTTCCGCGAACAGAGAACGTTCGGTGGAAAACAGAAGGAGTTGTTAGACACAACAGCCAGACCATCGACGTCATAAACAGCAGAAGGACTAGCTTTGGCGCACAGGGCTGTACCATTACAAAGAGTCACCTTCCGGAAGGTCCATTGCTCAGCCCCAGAGGATGGCCAAAAGAGAACGAAGATCGCCAGCAATGACCCACGCATGTAGACTGTAACTGTCATTGTAATCACGAATTTTATAGCGCCTCTTCAAAGAAACTGCTTCAACGTACCAGGTACTTTGAATACGAGGATGAAAATTTGTTGGTCGGTCTATTCGTGTCTGCGTGGGACTCCCAGTGGACGCCGTCTCTAGCTACACGAGCACAGAATATATACGACCTTGTCATTCATTTCGAACTTTAATATAATTTAACCTAGGGAGAAACTCTTTTGTGAGGTAATCTATTTAAAAGGTGCTATAATATATCGAGATATATTACTGTAACAATTTCCAAGCATCAGGAATGCCAATGAGACGAATGTAATATAAATAAAATACTTCTATAGGGCTGTAATCATAACGCGCACAGCATCAATCGAGGGTCGTTTCAAACGACAGTCCATTGGGTGCAGACAAGCCGTACCCTGCCATCTAAGCTCTTTGGGTAAACCTAACCATTTTTACACCGCAGTTTCAGAAACTCTCGAATCCGTTGAGTTGAATAAATGATTCGATGAATCAACAGACGAGTCCAGTTTGTTGGTGGTCGTATGACACTTGAAGAGATCGACGATGCCTCCGCCAGTTAGCTCTTACAGCCACGAATACGTCCTCTTACGAAAGACCATCCAAGGTTGGCAGGTGGCTCTCTATTCTGAGACGTTGCTGCACAATTTCAGTGAAGATGGTCAAAACAGGCAAAACGTTATCACACGCGAATAGTGTAACTGATATGCCTACCGTCGACAGATATTCTTATACAGCCTACGACGATGTAAATTTAAATACAAATTTACTTCGGGTTTCATGGAAAAGACCGGTTAGCAATCATGTCCATTGAATGCATGCGATACAAATGATACATGTACTTTTTTATCATCAAATGATCGATTCCGACTCTTTCAGCTGGCGCAGGTGAAATCTCGGTGCTTAGACAGATGCAGCGCGCAATTCTACCAGCGCTGCGTACAGACCTAAGCTTGCGGTTATTAACAATCCGTCAGTCGATAGCTTAGCACAATACGTGACTCGCTATAATGAAGAAGAACAGAAGCGAGTAACTGATCAATACCGTTTAACGAAAGAAAAAATAATATCTCAAATAGGAGCCAATGCGAAAGATGCCCGAATCGCTGCTGTAAGTATATAATGACATGTGATATAAATGTACACGGATTTCTATAGCGACCGTATGGCCTCGACCCTGCGCTTTTTTAATGAATTTATTGGATAAGGTCCTTCACCACCGCTTCCCGTTTGAATGGACCCCACGCCATTTAAGGTCCCCGTGCTAGCCCGAGATTGAAATCTCTGAAATATAGCCAAAGATCGGTATGCGAACCGGCATCCTCATGCACAGAGGCGCCTTGACGTACGCTTTAACCAATGCAGCTAATCAGGCATGAGTGTTGAGCAGCAGCAACAGAATGTACTGCCACTGGCATTTAGATCCTGGATCTTGACCTGGAGCCGAATCCTTTTGCCTATCGATGTTGTTTTGACTGAGCGCATGTGAATAAGCTGGTTCTCGCGACTTGGCTTTCGCTGGGCGCTGTAGAAATCTTGAGATTACGATTACGATTAGCAACTAGAACTTAGCAAAAAGTTAAATTTGAAAACTACATCTTCCTGTTTTGGCTCTGCACTCTTTTGAAATAGCAAACCACTGTTTTCACAATTCCAAGTCCTCTACGTTACTACCCGTGAATTGTTTGGCTCTTCTACTATCAGGCGTATTGTAGCTAAAGCGTGAAGTATAGTCTGTTCGTTTTACTCAGCACTCATCATAACTCCACCTATATTCATCAGATGGCGCTGAATGCCTGTAGTCTTTGACGGATTTCACATTCTAGGTGAGTGTTCACATAGATATCTCCCATGGGGTGCAGCCGACGCATTGTCTTCTTCTGCATTCGCTAGGCATCATAGTTCTCTACGGAAGCCCATATGGGACATGCACTTGTTTTTATTTATCTACACACTAGATAAATGAAAATAAGCGCATGTACCCTATGGGCATCCGTATTCCTCTCACTTTATTTTTTAAAAACTAAAACTTTCAGACGAGATCTTGGCCGCTTGGTGCATAGAAGCGTCAAAGCTTCTCCTCTGCATACGTAATTGATACGGTCCTGTAAACACATTCAGTTATGCTGAAAGCGGTTGTGTAAGGTCAGAAAACCAGCCTGTCTCTCTTGCTCGAGGTCTCTTCCCTATCTTTATCCCTGTCTGTTTTCTCCTCCGTCCACCTCCCTCGCTCTCTCTGTCTCTCTCCTTCTTTCGTATCTGGCAAACGGATCTTAATACTTCTACGGTATCTCAGGTCGGCCCCTTTGACATAACGAGGCGCTCATGAATCAGCTGATGCCCTAAAAAGACAGAATTTCGAACTACTCTTCCATAAATATGTTTCTTTAAGCTCGGAAAGGTAATGACGACCATTTCTCACATCAGGCAGCGAGACTGTAAACTAAAATAAATCACTGATAGTTCAATAAATCACCAAATCAATAAATCACTGATAGTTCAATAAATAAATCAATAAATCATAAAATCACTGATAGTTCAATAAATAAATCAATAAATCACTGATAGTTAAATAAATAAATCAATAAATCACTGATAGTTCAATAAATAAATCAATAAATCATTGATAGCTCAATAAAAAATCAATAAATCACTGATAGTTCAATAAATCAATCAATAAATCAATAAATCACTGATAGTTCAATAAATCAATCAATAAATCACTGTTAGTTCACCATGTTGGCATTCATACCACCTACTGGGCATTCGCAGACTCGACTTACCACCTACTGAAGTGGTTCTGGTGAGCCTTACGCCTTCGTCTTTAAGACGTGACCCAATTACTAACGTAATGCATTCCACGATTTCTAATTACTAAAAGTCGTGCTTCATGGACCAATGCCCCACGTTCTTGGAGTTTCACTCTTTACATGTGTGGATTCATGCATGACAGAAACACAGTTGACTCACTCGTCTGTATATACCTACACCAACTGTATATACATATAGATGTATGTATGCATACAGTTTACATATACACATACATATCCACATACACATACATACACGCAGACATGCACATAAACATTAGCAAATATGCTTGCGTGTGTAATAGAAAGGTAGAAATATGCATAGAAAGCGAACCATTGAACCATTGATAACAATACACGTAGAAAACATTTGGTTAATTTGCAGATTGATTAACATGTGTTGTTTTAGTAACGATGATGATAAGCTGAATAGCGTTTGTGTCTAGTCACAAGCTATTCTGGTTGATTCCATAAGTAGACCTCCGAATTAAGCATTCCTAATGCATGCATAAATATATGTAAACATACACACACATACATTCATACATACATACACACATACATATATACATACATATATACATACATACAAGTATACATACTAACATATATGATGTATATATATGCATGCATACATACATACATACATTAAAAATAATAATAATAATATAATTAATAATAATTAATACTAACAATAAAAAAAATAAAAATATGTAGATATAAAATAATAATAATAATAATAATAATAATAATAATAATAATAATAATAATAATAATAATAGTAGTAGTAATAATAATAATAACAATAATAATAATAATAATAATAATAATGTACATTCATACAATTATAGAACATATAAAAAGCATACATGCATACCTAAAAATACAGTCACGCATATTTGCTGACGCATTGGTTAGTCATTCCAAATTTAGGCCTAACGGTCTTACAATAGCAAACTCTATGTTTGGCCTATTCATTGTATCATCATTTTGTCATAGGCTTAGGCCTACTACAGAAGATGTCATTGACCACCTTTTTCAGTCGACATGCATAATTTCATCAGTAAACTTCAAACGGATTCGTTTAATAAAAGAATGGCCCGGCTGCGCAGTGATGCGGAAAAAATATTAACTGCTGGTCGCTGGCCTACTGGAATGATTGTGAAAGGCATGTATATAGCACTAACTTATTCAGCTAAGAGACCACTAATATGGTGTTACTATCCGGTTGGCTTTGTGCCAAACAGAGTTGTCTTGCTCGACTGCCTTGTTCAGATTGCATGAGGTCATGCTTATGCTACGCTTGACTGATTCTAGGCTAGAACGGTGCGCGTGGGTTGTTGTGAAAACCTGAGAGGCAAGATGAAATATGAGTAAATAGAACAAGAAGAAATATGAGTACCTAGAACATCACAGACAAAGGGACACAGAGAGACAGATAGATTTATTAAGGCAAGGAGATAAATAGCATAACTAAAGAAAATAGATCTTGATTGGAATATAAGGGAGTTTTACGGATCGTTAAATCCTTACAATATGCAACGATGGATGAGGTTCGCGTACAGCAGATTTGAGCGCTTTTTACCTTTCTATTATACATGTATGTTTTTGCTAACGTGTGAGTGTATGTCTGTGTGTATGTATGTGTATTGTAAGTGTATGTGTATGCTGTATGCATACACACTGTACGTCTCTATGTATATACAGCTAGTTCCCCGTTGCGCTGCTAAGGACAGGAGTGGATACTGACAAAGGTAGACGCAGCTTGGACGGACTGTATTCTAGATTTACTACTAAACGCGAGATAAAGGTAAACACGCTTGCGTGCGCACAGAAAACCTGTATCTGATATTTTACCTGTGCTGTCTCGCTCTTTACCTATGTCTACCTATTTTCTGTTACAGCGAATGAAGGCTCCGTAACGATGACGTCTTGCAGCCAACCAGCAACGATCTAGACAGCGAGCCTGGCCTAGGACAGGCCAAGCGTAACAGCCTACGCCATTTTTGCAAACAGGGCGTTGTCAGCCGCCATCTCTTCGTATAACGACATTTCCGAGTGAACGTCTGAATGAATTACTGTGCTAAAATCTAGACTTGCTCTGCGTCGTGCAAAACTACCTCCGATTAGGATTTCATACCTGGATATTTATGCGGAAACAGGAATCGATTTGACTGTGAAGGATACTCAACCAGTTCGTGGATATTATTTATAGGTGTCACGGGCGTTGGCTGAGCTATTGCTTGCTTGACTCGGCTAAATTGCTCGTGAAATTAAAGCAGAATCAAAGCTTCAGTTCATCTGTAGATTATAGTCTTAACAGCAATGGTAAGACCCTCATTTTTGCTTATACAATGTCACATGAATATTCGCAGAAACAATAACGTTATTAAGTACAGCGAAATTGATACTGTTTAACTATAATAATTCCTTCTGTCATAAGTAACTATTCTCCCTTTGGATTGAAGAAACTTCTGACATTCAGGAAATGGTCTCGAAAGGCTAGAACAGTTATTATTACTACTACTACTACTACTCCTACTACTACCACTACTACTATTGACGCCAAGATTATATTTACCAATATCATTATCCTCGTCCTAATCATCAGTATTGTTGTCATTATCCGAGGGTAAACAGATGATCATATACTGATCATAAAACCTGATGGTCATAAAACCTGCGCTTTTAGAATCAATGGAATACCCGGACAAATTCATTTTTTATTAATTTTTAATTATTCATTTTATGTTTTGCTTCCTAAAAATCATGAAACACCTTATACAGACAAATAAAAACGGTTTGATACGCTGTTACTGAAGTCATTGTTAATTAGTTAGTTACATAGGCAATTAATATAGCGCATTTTAGGTACATCACCAAAACGCTGCCACGCAAGCCTAAATGGAGTTGAAGCTCGTTATGAGCAAAAAGTTCATCAGTAAGCAAACACAGTAAGCAAACAATGTTCAGATGACTAAGAGAAGCAGAGCTAACCAATGGATTCCCATCGGGAATTGACAGATGAAGTTGTGTTCAGAATGTTAAATGTTGCTTATTTCAGACTCTGACGTCAGGAATGGTCATAATTTTCCTGCAGCTGCTTTTGGGTAAGTAATGTTCTAATGGGACGGTTTAACAATGATGAAGGATCAATTTTCTTGCAATATTACACAAGACGATAAAATCTCTGTTTGATGAAAGTTTAAAATTCTGTCAGAAGGTTAACTGGTTTCTCCTTACGTGGTCTAGAGCAGGATCATCATGTCCGATCTAATCATATCTAATCCAATCTAATCTAAAGTTGTGAATTCAGTGGTTTTGGTATTCTAGGCAGAATGCAGGAATATACACTGTGTCCGGAAAAATTCCAAGGCTTTACGGTAAATATGAAAATAATTAGTAAACATTAATCGATTTTTAAAATTCCAAAAACAGTTTAATCCTGAAATATATAATTACCAACAAAATTCTTTGTAATTTATTAACGGTCCCCGTTTAAAATTACGTCACAGTGACGTATTTGAATTTTATATTTTGTAAAGAAAGTTGCTAGAAAAATGGCGTTCAGCGAGGAAGACAAAATTGTTATAAAATTTTTACGCCAAAACAACAATTATAGTGCAAATAATATTTCAGGATTAAACTGTTTTTGGAATTTTAAAAATCGATTAACGTTTACTAATTATTTTCATATTTACCGTAAAGCCTTGGAATTTTTCCGGACACAGTGTATATAGCGATACAAAGTAAAAAAATGAACCACTTTGCGTCATATTCAGTGGGTTTAAGTTCAGAGGATATTGTGCGTAATATATTGTGTCTCTAATCTAATCTAATCTAATTTAAAGACTTCTATGGCGCCGTATTCACAATTTCCAATGTCGATGTTGCTTCAAGTGAAAATCGCAATCAAAATCACGATCCGTTGGAGGAGCCAGGCAATGTTTATGTTGACAAGGCGAGAGTTCTCTCCCCGTTGCCCTGAAGGAAACATTGACCCTGGTGTGTTCAAGCGCCGGCTTAAGGCGCACATTCGGAATGGCATACCGACTAACTATGTAATGACTTCTGGTCATTATAGGTAAAAAAAGGCGCAACAGAAATTGGTTGTTGGATTGTATTGTAACTCCCTAGACTGCATAAAGTATGTCTTCACTACTGTAAGCCTAAAATCGTGCTTTACTACGCTGTACTCGAGGTCTAAACATATAATGCGGTAGCCTATCTTATTCAATCCTGAATCTGTTGTAAGTAGGTTATGCTTTACGTTTTCTGTAAATAAGCATGTGTACAGCATCCTCTGCACATTAATACCTTTTGAAGGCGTTGTTCGCTGGAATGCGTGATTTTCAAGTTCGCTGAGAGCAAAAAGTTCATCTTTAAGCCCATTATACTCAGCTAAGTGGAAAAGTCTCAGTGGTTTAAACATTTGTACTGTTTTGCCTCAGGATGTGTCTCCGGGCAGCAAGAGGACACGTGGACAAACGATTTGTCTGACTTGCTGACCGTCACTGGTCTCAGAGAAGACACTGTACCCGGTGAGAAAATTCTAAACAGACTTTCGTAGCACATCAGTTAATCGCATTGAGTCTATGCTTCTCTTAAAACGCATCTATGTCTCTCTAAGACTCGACATCTCACTGTCAGCTTCTTTTGCACACTGTCTTAATCTTTGTCTGCATTTATATTACTTTCTAGCTTCTTTTGGTTGTCTTTTTTGTTTCAGTATATGTAAGCTTGTATTTCTTCTTTGTATGCTTGCTTATCCTGTTTCTGAGATCTGCTCCTTATTTTTAGAAATAATGTTAAAGAAAACAACATCAGAGCTAACAGAAGACATTTCGAAATAGCCATATAAATAACTGGATATGTCTTTGAAATAAATAAAAATTATTTAAGCCTGAGAATAGCAAGCAAGAAGAAGAGTTTGATGGTAACTAAAATGACAAGCCCAAGTGAAAAATGGCTGAGAATATATATATATATATATCACATATCATATATATGTCTGAGAATATCTGACGAATATCTCGTCCAATGTTCGTGTTTGCTATAGCATTACATATACAGCGAGAAGTTTAGTTTGATAGGCGGTGCTTTTGTAGGGGAAGGCATTGTGTAGGGGGTCGATATTGTAAGACTGGGGTAAAAGTGGTGGGGCTGTTTGATGTCTCTTATGACCACCCTGCGTCTTGAATACCACTTTGCGAAATGCAGTTATACAATGCGATGAGTGGTTGCACTGAATGCTGATTTACTAGCCTAAAGCAAGTTTTGTCATTCTGCCCTTGTCTGCGTCCGTCTGTATCTCCTTCCACGTGTCCTTCTAAGTATCATTCAATCTGGCTGCTTGCACAGAATGTGTTATTTCCGACTGATCATGTGACTGCTTTTCAGCTAGGTGCTTCTGTGTGCACAATTTATGTTACTTTCAACTCTATTATGCCGACATTCACTCAAAACCAAACTGACACAACATTTTCCTCACTGATTTCCGACATGACTGAACGCAAGTTATTAAGTTTATGCTAAGGTTTTTCCTGGCGTTGCAAAATACACAGGTTACGATATCCTTGAACTATTGTACGTGCATAGAGAAGGAATATCTTGCGTTTCAGGTACAAAACTTGGTACTCTGAGTTACCAAGTATCCGCACCGGTGAAAGTCGTGTTTTCCACGAATTCTACCTACTTCAACGTTACTGAACAAACTGGAGATGTGACCCTTAAAGAGTACTTGAACTATAAAGTAAGCCAATGCTAAACGTATTTAACTTCGTAGGTCAAATCTTAGCTAATATCCGTGTAAGTCATAACTATGCATTATTCCAACCATTATCATTAATTAGCAACCTCTAGAGATCAGATGTTTAATGCACAAGGCATCGACCGATGGCAGACCAAAAACAAACCGTAATCAGTTCCAAGAAGGTCAGTCCACTGAGGCAGACAGACAAACAGATACACAAGCAGACAGACGGACGGACAGACAGACAGAGATAAAAAGAAAGAAAGAAAGAAAAAAGAAAGAAAGAGAGCCTACGATGGATAAGCCAGCTGAGAAAAGTAAGTTTAAGCTAAGATCGAAATCTTAGTTTATACTGAGAAGAACGAACCGATGCGTCGAGATGCTAATTGTGCCAAAGTAGTAACAAGTACCAGCCATTGTGCCATCGTAGCCACCAGTAAGTACTATTGTACCAAAGTAACAACCAGGTACGCATGAATCCCCCTATTCGTTACTCTTGCAAAAATACTCTAACCGGATAATTCTAATTACTCCAATGAAGTAAAAGCAACCTGAGTTTCAGATAACTACTATGCTTCAATAGTAAGTCAATACAAGTCACAGGGTACTAGCCTATATGATTATAGCTAGAAGCGCATAGCTATTGAGAAATACTTAAAAGCGCTATATTAATTGTCAAGATATGTACATAAATATATACAAAAGTCTTCCAGTTGTATTAAAATCGTGAAGTACTTTAATAAAACAACACAAAGGTATAGTACTCCACTGCATGTTCTAAGATCGTGGCGTGCCGATGCATGAACCGTTATAGGCTATGCACAGGTAAGGGTAAGTTTATAAGAAGGTAAGTTCATAAGAAGGTAAGTTCATAAGAAGGTAAGTTAGGCTAAGTTAAGGTAAGGCACAGCAGGGTAACAAAGGTAAAGTAATCATTTGTTTATTATACACCTTTTCAACGGCGATACTCTTCTGTGTAGATCAAAGCATGTTAACATACGATCAAAACAAAACTTTATTGTTTTAAATAATGATGACATAAACTCTAAACTAAGAACTCCTAGAGCGCCACTATAGCAGTTCATAATGCATGAGTCGATGCCGCACCAGCGCCTGTCTGCAAATCCAATCAATCCCACACAGCGGTGAGACGAGAGATGAAGAAAAACAAGCACGTAGAATGAAGAAACCATTTAGGAATCAACCAGAATCGCTTACTTGTGTATAATTATGCATGCAGAATTGTCAAAGACTTCTTAACGTATGCTTTTGATGTTTGATTCTGCTTTCAGAATAATCCTATGTTTAATGTGGCTTTCTATGCCAGGGACCTCACACTTGGATTCACGGTAATACATGTTGCAATTATCCTATGAGATGGCACGATGGCCGATTGGCTAACATGTCGAATTTTCACCCTTTCGACCTGGGTTCTAACCCCTTAATATAAAATCTACATAGGTCGTATTGTCGAACTGTCCGAAATCTTGGAGGGTATAATTTTCGATAAAAGTGCCTCCTTGCTCACCATATTCATACCATATTCATATCATATTCATACCATATTCATATCATATTCATACCATATTCATATCATATTCATACCATATTCATATTCATACCATTTACCGTTCC